>JBBIGC010163195.1:0-16395 GCA_037576955.1 Lepidarchus adonis
TTTCCTCCACATTGTGATCTCCATATACAGTACTACTTCCTGCTCTACAGTACTGTACTAATACTGCATCAGAGGTTTATAATCATGTCTAAACGTTTTGAGAACGACACACATATCAATTTCCACAAAGTTTGATGCTAAGACTCTTTTCCCCAAGACCTCTGCAGTTTGCCCTGGCATGCTGTCAATCAACTTCAGGACCAAATCCCACCTATTCTTCTTGATGGGATTGAGGCCTTGGAGTTTGGATGTTTTGTTCCCTGAGCCACCAGTTGGAAAAGGCGTTGTCCTTCACCAGACTCTTCTTGGACGGTTGGGAGATACGAGAATGTTTTGGTACCGTTCTTCATTCTTCATGAGAAGGCTTAGACTGACAACCCCACACATGAACTGTCTCAGGATGCTTTACTGTTGCCGTGATACAGAACCAATGGTAGCGCTCAACTTTTCTTCTCTGGACTGGCGCTTGAAGGACTTTCTTGGACGCCCTGAAGACTTCGTCATAACAATAGAACCTCTCCTTGAAGTTCTTAATGATACATAGCTGATTTCTCAACAATGATGACATGAGTTTCCTAGCAGTTAACCATGGTTCTTTTGTGGTAGGGCTTAAATGCATGGAAAAATTGAAATTTTTCAGGGATTGGGTTCATGGCAAATAGGGACTTCTGATCACGTTCCAGAACGTTCTGGAGTTTAAACAGATTTCCATTAAAACATGTGAAAATACATATTTGCTTCAGTCTCAAAACTTTTGGCCACAGCTGTAGGTGTTCCAGCACAGAGGGAACCTGTGAGAACGGTCTGCATCAACCTTCAGGGCCTCGTTGACTTGATCCCCCCTTAAACATGTGTCGTGACACACACACACTCCTCATCGGGTTGGTCTGTGCTCGATTATTTTCATGCCCTGAAGTCTGAGTGAAACCCCCACGTTCTTCGCCAGTGTTTATGTCTCCAAACCCGTGCAGACAGCATGGTCCTCTCATGTGGAGCTCTCCAGTGAGTCACAGGCCTCAGCTCGCAAACCCAAACAATTCTGAGATCTTCCATCCACAAAGAAACAAAGCCCCCGACCCCCATCTTCTCCATCTTGCGGCCTGTGGTTGTTTTGATTGGACGATGTATTGGCAAAGTCATGTGCGCATGGTGCCCTCCCACCACTCTTGGCTGGTTCCCTAATTGATGTAACCACTAATGTCTCCCAAACCCAGCAGCACCTCCTCCATATGCACAACAGTCACAGTACTGGGGCTGTCAGAGCCCATCATCATGTTCAACCAGAAAACCCCCAAGACCTTCTAGTCTTTCAGAGAAGGTTCCACAGATTCCTCAGAATTACAACGTTAGAGAATCATCAGGAACGCACTCGTCCTCAGGAAATCCAATCAGAACGGTTTTCTCCGGTACCTATGGACATGCAGCCAAGAGATTAGTTAGGCCTTCAGGAGCTGGACTGAAGATCTTACACATTCCATTCCAAACACCAAGAATCATCCAATCACATTCTGATTGATCATGAGTGAGGAAAATAATGTTCCTCTAGGCTTTCTGGAGGTTCTAGGTGTGTAATTCACTGATTTACCATGGGTCACTATGCGTTCTGGAGGTTTCAGGGAGTTCTAGCTACGTCACTAACTGTAGAACTATAGTACGAGCAGGTTTTAGTTGGTTCTAGATAAATTACTTACAGCTAAAACAGGTTTCACTCTGTTCTAGATACATCACTGACAATTGCCCACAGTGTAAGCAGCTTTCAGTCCGTTCTAGATACCACACTGACTATAGACCGATAGTGTGAGTAGGTTTCAGTCCGTTCTAGAGGTTACTCAGCGTTGTAAAAGGTTTTCAGTCAGTTCTAGATACCTCACTGACTGTAGACCCATAGTGTAAACAGGTTTGTCAGTTTGAAAAGTGTCGCAGACTGTCGAGCCATAGTGTGAGTATGGGTAAATACCCAGTGACACATCAATGTCAAGAACTGACTGTTCACTCACTGCTTAATATATCTTATATAATATTATATAATCTTATATCTGCTGTAATAAAATCTAGATTCTTTACTTCACCAGCAGTGGTCTTAATGTTATGGCTGAATGGTGTAAATGCACACGCAGAGTTCCTCAACACAGTGTGCGGTTCAAGAAGTTCAAGAACAGTGTTTAAAGTATAGGATCTAGAACATCACACAGAAATGGCGTAGAACTTTAAATACAGAGTAGATCGAGAAGAGTTCCAGAACAGTTCAAGAATGTGGAGAATACAGAGCTTTGCAGCAGAACATCATGCGGTTCTACAGTAGCATGTTCTAGGACAGAATTAAAGAGTTAAAACAGTGTGTAAGTTGTAAGTTAAGAACAGAGAACAGGAGAGAAGCACAGAAAGAAACGAAGGGAACTCCAGACAAGAACGGACAGAGCAGGGTGGAGAGTTCCAGAGCAGGGTGGAGAGTTCCAGAGCAGGGTGGAGAGTGATCTAGAACAGAATGCAGGATGTTCTAAAAAGCATGGAGAGGAAAGAACGCTGGATTGGAACATTGCGTAAACAGCTCTGAGATGTAATGTCAAGGGTTCTACAGTGGAAGGAAGAGGGTTCTAGAGCAGAGCGAAACAAGCTCCAAAAGGCTGCTCTGTTCTAGAGGAAGAGGGTTCTAGAGCAGAGCAAAACAAGCTCCAAAAGGCTGGTCTGTTCTAGAGGAAGAGGGTTCTAGAGCAGAGCAAAACAAGCTCCAAAAGGCTGCTCTGTTCTAGAGGAAGAGGGTTCTAGAGCAGAGCAAAACAAGCTCCAAAAGGCTGCTCTATTCTAGAGGAAGAGGGTTCTAGAGCAGAGCAAAACAAGCTCCAAAAGGCTGGTCTGTTCTAGAGGAAGAGGGGAACTCACTCAGAAGAGTCTGCTCTCAGGAAGCTGCGGATGGTGGCGGGGAGCTCAGACTTCAAGATGAACAAGTAGGAAGCCATGGCTATGGAGACACACACACACGGACACAAACACACACGGACACACACGGACACACACACAGGAGGCTCAGGTATGCCGGGGCTGCACACTTGCACCCAGGGGCAGCTAGGGGGTCAAGTGTATAGCAGCTTTGAATGTGGGAGGGGCTGGGGACGGGCTCAAATAAATATTAATGCAGCAACATATCGTGACCTACTCGTAAACAATACCTGCACTGATACAGACGCTGCTGTATCAATATCAGCAGTTTAAGAACTTTTTTGCAGATCTGTCCAATGGCGTAACGGCAGTTTTGAAAAAGAAACATCCCGTTTGGTGCAGTGTGCAATACAACTGTATGATGCCAGAAAATAACATGGTCTGAATGTTAGAAACACCAAACAAGTCTGGAACTTTCATGAAAAATAATGTGTGGCCGTATGTATACAGTACAGTGGTGTGAAAAAGTGTTTGCCCCCTTCCTGATTTCTTCCATTTTTCCATGTTTGTCACACTTTAATGTTTAAGGTTGTTTAATGATCTGAAACATTTGTCAAAGGCTAATATTTAATTAGTATTTTCTCATAAGATTCTCATAAATCGAGGAACATTCTAGTAGAGCATTCTGTACAGAGAGAAATCTAGAACCACTGGCGTGAAACAGTGAAACACAACAACTTGCGTGTAGTGAGTGTGTGTGTGTGTGTGTGTGTGTGTGTGTGTGTGTGTGTGGTGTCCTTACCCCCAATATTCTGGATCAGGATGGTACAAGCCACCAAGACCTGCCACAGAGAGAAAAAGAGTGAAATATAATTCTCTGCATACACACCCATCAGCCAGAAGAATAAGACCACCTGCCCAATAGTGAGTAGGTCCCTTCATTCCGCTGAATCAGAACTGGCTGCCATATTCAATTTAAACATAAAAAAATAAACAGGACAGAAAGTTCCTGATATTGACTACATTTGGTTTAGATGATCCTCAGACTAAGCCTCACAAAAGCCATGAGATGAAGAATCATCCTCGGACTCAGTTTCAGGCCAGTGAGAATCTCGACAGCGAGGGTCTAACCCTCACTCTAACAAATCTGCAGTGTTTATGACACTAGTGCTGCTTTAGTTCAGTTTTAGCACAAATTTACCAGGAATCCTCCTAAAACCACTGTAGAGACACTAGATGAATTGTCTGAAATAAAAACTTTCAAATGTAAAACAGTGAAAATATAAAAGCACTGAGCATAAAGACGATGGAACTCTCCACTCATTAACTTCTACTGATGTGTGGAGAACTGAAACACTTTAGAACAGAGGAGTGATGGTACGTTGCTGGGGAAAGTGGGATAAAGTGTGTGTGATAGACAGAGTACAGGCCGTCAGTGTAATGAGGGGTTCTGCACTGTGGAACATCGTATTAACGATGGACTTACCTTGCCTGCTTTGTTGAAGGCCTTCTCTCCTAGAGCTTCATATGAGTTCAAGCCTGCAACACACACACACACACCATTAACACACACATGCCCAACACTAAAGAAGCAGCAGAGGCTGAGGATGAAGAATCTGGCCCACACACACTGTTCTTTAGTGTTTGCAAATTTCAGAACGTTTTGAAACCTTAGCAGCACTTCGGTTCCCAAACACCGTTTCATGAACAGGGAGGTCATGTGACCAAACAGTGTTACATTACATCACCAACTGTCCCAATATATTCCATGGGTGGAGGATTCAAACCGAGACGGCCCCTCAATTACTGGACCAAATGCTCTGGTTCTAGAATGGAGTTCCAGAATGATATGAACATGAGTTCTAGATTAGATAGCAAAGTTCTAGAAAAGAACTTGGTTATGAATGCGGAGAGCTCTAGAAAGAAATAGTTCTAGAAATGTAGAGTGTAGGGCTTTAGAACAAGTTCTAATACAGAATTCCAGAGTTCTAAGACACCATGTGGCTCTGAGAACTGAAGAACAGGAAAGAGGTGCGGAATGAAATGAAGAGAACTGTAGAAGAGAACAGAAAGAGCTGTGGAACAGATCACAGAGAGTTCCAGAGCAGAACAGTCTAGAACAGATAAGGGCACAGAGGGACATCATGCAGGTCAGAATGTAGCAATTGTTCCTCAACGTTCCACTGCCATACTGAAGAGAACTGAAAGGGAACCCAGTGACAGGGGAGCCTGTGCGTCTGTTGTGGTGTTTAAACAACACTGAGGAGAACATCAAAGATCTCAGCTGCATACAAGGAGACGACCCCCTCGATGGACTCAACATTCTAGATCTAGAACAGAACACTGAAAGTTCTAGAACTGTGTGAACAGACGTCCAGAAGAGAATGCAGGGTTCTAAAACAGCATGGTGTTCTAAAATGCCACGTAGAGCTTTACCATTCCGTAGAACAGGATCCTCTTTGGGATCGGACCTCACTCCCCACATGCATCAACGAGCCTTGGGCGCCCATGACCCAGTTGTCCTTCCTTGGATCACTGTTGGAAGTGCGGACCCGTTATCTCTGATCACAACAAGACCCATCGATCTTTACACTTCCCGCACATCAACTTCAAGAACTGACTGTACATTTGCTGCCTAATGTATCCCACCTGCCTATCGGATGCCATTGTAATAAAATAATGTCAATGCTCTTCATGTCTCCTGGCAGTGGTTCTAATGTTATGGCTGAATGATGTAAATTCTATATTATTTGAATTATTTTGTAGATTTGATGTGTTTGTACTATTAAACCCCAGGTGTGACATCATAAACACAACAGGTCCTAAAAGTGCACTGTGATTGTTTATGTCCCATACACAGTGTGATGAGTCCCAACCCTGCACACAACAAACAGAACAGGCTTTTCTGTGACACCGGCCCTTTAAGTTAAAGGGCCCATAAAGGAGATGGTAAAGAAACCGAGAGGATGTGGACAGATGAGGTAAAATAAGGAGAGTTCAAATGTAGCTTAAAGAGGAGGAGGAGGAGGAGGAGGAGCAGATGCACTTGACGGGGCTGGAGGAGCGTGAGGATGGACAGGGAGCGTGAGGATGGACAGGGAGCGTGAGGATGGACAGGGAGCGTGAGGATGGACAGGGAGCGTGAGGGAGACGTTACCTGTCTGATCACACAGGGTGAGGAGGAGGTGGATGGAGTAGGCAGCCAGAGTGGACACCAGCAGCAACAGCACACTGCACCAGACAAACACAGGTTAATACAGGACGCGTGCGTGTGTGTGTGTGTGTGTGTGTGTGTGTGTGTGTGTGTGAGAGAGAGAGAGAAAATCTGTCTGGTCTGATCGCTCGCGGAAACAGTGTCTCACCTGAAGCCGATGATGCCCGTGTTGGCCATGGCGTACGCCAGCCCCAGAATTCCACTGCCCATGATGGCATTCATCAGATTAAAGACGGAGGAGGAAAAGGAGGCTCCACGAGAGGAGGACAGCACACCCTGAGAGAGAGAGAGAGAGAGAGAGAGAGAGAGAGAGAGAGAGAGAGAGAGAGACAGACAGAGAGTGACAGAGAGTGACAGAGAAAGAAAGAGAGAGACAGAGAGAGAGAGAAAGAGAGAGACAGATAGAAAGTGACAGAGAAAGAAAGAGCGAGAGCGAGATGCAAGAGAGCGTGAGAAAGAAACAGAGATAGAGACAGAGAGAATGAGAGAGCCACAAGAAAGATAGCGTGAGATAACGAGAGTGAGAGAGAGAAAGAGAGAGCGGGGGACAGACAGAGAGAAAGAGAGAGAGTGAGAAAGACAGAGAGAGAGTGATATACAGCCAAAGAGAGACAGAAACACAGAGAAATAGACACAGAGACAGAAAGACAGAAAGACAGAGAGAGCAAGAAGAGGGAAGTGTTCAGGCAAGTGCTATGTGACAAAGGAGCCTCCACACAAATGCAGCATCCTGCAGAACTTTGCCCAGAGCATCACATGACCTCACACACACACACACTCACACACACAAACACAAGGGCATCCTCTCCCACTGAGTCATGGTCCAGTTCTAATGCTTAAGTGGCCACTGTTGGTGGTGAGCGGGGTCAGCAGACGGTCGTCTAACTGGTCCTCACCTCCACACACAGCAAACTGTGCTGCACTGTGTGTCTGACTGACACTGTGTCTGACTGACACTGTGTATCAGAACATCAACATTATGTACAACAGGATCCTCTCTGAGATCAGACCTCACTCCCCATATACAGCAGTGAGACTTGGGTGCCCATGGCCAGCAGCTGGCTCTACCTAAACCAATCAGGCAGAACATCAACACCATCTGCCCAATACTGAATTGAAGGCCTCCCTCACACCTTCCCTCCCCACATGCCTCAGTGAGTCTGGCAGTGGTGCTAATGTTATGGCTGGTTTACAACCAAGAGGGGAATAAAAAATAAAAAATACTGTGACAGTCTTGTCAGTATCAGAATCGAACGATGTGTTTATAGTGTGAGAGTGGGGGGTCAAGGCCACGCTGGTGCTTCATTAGGTCTAATAAATAATGACAATAATCAAAATAATGCAGGAGCTCCTGTTGTGCAGAACAGACACAGAACAGTCAGACACACAGAGCAGCACTTTCAGAGCGGTTTCAGCAGCAGGAGGGTCCTGCCCACTGTTAGACAGGTGGTCTTAATGTTGTGGCTGAAAGAAGCTCCAATAAGGCCAGCGCTGTCCTCATGCTTATGGTGCCTCTCCACCCGCGAGTGAAGGCAGAACTGAACGAGTCAGCAGAAGAGCGCGAGGTGACATGTGATCACAGCTCTCACATGAGAATGTGAAAATGAAAATGGGCCAGTGGAGCTTCTGATGAACCTTTTATGCTGAGAGAAGCTTCCTGTAACTGTGGAGCAGCTCTGTGTCTCCAGCACTCCATTAAAATGTGTCAGAAGCAGCTTCTGAATACAGATGGGATGGTTTTCTCCAAAAGTAGCTTTAAACACCGGAGTTTGAGTGCTGACATCATGACACTGGGCCTTTGTCGCTTTTGGTACTGTGTGTTAATTAACTTTTGGGTTTTTTATTGCAAAACAACAAAGGAAAATGCTTATCTGTATTAATATCCATCCATAAAATGCAGCTCCATGTTTGTTTTTATACCATCTTGACATTTTACAAAAATTGATTGATACCTGAAGCCCACAGTCAGTTCTGCCTTAATGTGCTGGAACACACTCCTAGTGCACAAGGCTTTAGTTCTCTGGGGATTGAGAGATGATTTAACTCTCCCTGAGCAGGTGCATTATGAAGAATGACAGATGTGGAGAAAGCAGGTGTTGATCTTGTGAAGTGCATCTAGATTCTCGTGTGTGTGTGTGTTACCTGAGACAGCAGAGGTGTAGATTCATCATCATCATCCCCTCTGTCTGTCTGATCCTCATAACCAGCCTGAATGGTGGGGTTGTCTTTCTCCTTATTCATTTGCCTTCTCTGCTCTTCCCTTTTCTTCTCTCTACCCCTCCGATCCTCTCACTGGTCCTTCTTTCCGTCTCTCATAAAGCGTTTGTGTAAGATTATTCTCCTCCGTTCCTCCTCATTTCCTTCGTTTCTCCTCTCTGAAGTCTCTCACCTCTCAAACTTCCTCCTCTCCCAGTGGATCGTATCTAACGTCCCCCTATCTCCGGACCTCCTCTGTCACGCTGCTGTTGTTCCTCATGTGACATGTTTAAGCGTCCCTTTTTTCTGACGCAGCGCGCCGCTCGCCCAATCAGCGGCCGCGCAGGCTAGAGCGAACCAATCAGAAAGCTGCGGCGGGTCCCCTGATGATGCCGTAGACACAAGCGCGCCTGCATGGCCGGTGTGATGGTAAGGTAAGAGACCAGAAAGAGGAATTGGATGCTTTTATTTATAAATCAGTGTTTAAACGTCTTATAGAGGTTACAGTGACTTAATCATTGAGCGATGCTGTAAATGTTTTGCATAAATACCGCCTGATTGTCTCCAAATGTCGATCCTGATCAGAGCTGATGCATTTATCCAGAGTTTAATACACATTTGAGCTCCAGTATGTTCAATGTTTGCGTTATAATCGCACATATTTATTGTATAAACGCGAGGCTAACTGCTTTATTTGCCTGCTATTTATTTGGGGTATGATTTAAGGTGATACGTTATCATATTCAATGGCTTTACTGAGATAAAATGATCGTAGAAAGAAAAGCAAGAAAATATGAATAAAATTAGAATAAATAAAATATGCTGCATGTCTATAGCACTTTCTATAGCTGACGTCAAGGAGCAGCATTACAGAATATGGATCTGATCCCCTAATGAGCAACAGGGGTGAGGAGAAACTCCCTAAGCTGGAGGAAGAGACCTTAGGAGGAACCATGGCTCAGGAACCCATCTTCTGCTGGTGAACACTGAACAGCAAAACTAAAGAAGAGTTGTCTTAGTTTATAGACGTGGAGTCAGATAAAAGTTTGGAGTATTCAGAATATACATATCTAGAACATGTAGATGGTCCTTGGTACCTGGACTAGTCTTGGACAGGTGAGCAGGAGGCCTCAATGATGGATGATCTGGTCAAGGGTACAAAAGGTGCAGCTGTTCCTAGAGTAGGGCTGTGTTTATAGGGCCTCCACAGCAGGAGTGAGCTGGAAATAGCAACTGTATGGAATGGTGCTACAGCCTGTGTGTGAAATGATATTTCTGTGTCTCTATTTGTGTTGGAGACGTCTGGTTCCGTTCACCATTACTGTAGAGAAATCCCAGTCTGAACCAGTTCACACCAGTTTGTTGTTTCCCTGTCACCACAGGAGATTTCACAGACTGCTGACTCTCCTGGACCCTCACTACTATCAAAGTGCTTCCTGCCATCTTTCTAGCAGTGTTCCAAGTGCAGGGGTTTTCCACAAGCAGAAGACCATGGCGGACCCCCAACCTCCAGTAAGTGACCCTGGCCTTTACACACCCCCATCCACAGTGCGAGGGATGACGACGCTGGACCGAGAAGCTTTTACCCAAACCATTAATGTCCCAGCCCTTCGCATCCCCACCAGCGTCCTCAACAAGGTGGTCAAAAGCCTGAAGAAAGTGGCCCTGCAGCGGCCGGGACTCAAACGAGTGGTGGATGACCACCAAACCCAGACGGACCGCGATGGCAAAGAGCATCGACTGCTCCTGCTGGACCCTCAGAGCGTCACGTCAGCTGAGAGTTTTGGCCGAGAAGAGGCTGCAGCACTCAAGGCCTTTACTGTGAATCCAGAAATACAGAGCTATGAACTGAAGCTCACCTACGACAACCTGAAAAGTGAGGAGGTACTTAGGGCTGTGCTCCCTGAAGGCCAGGACGTGACGTCGGGTTTCAGCAGAGTGGGCCACATCGCTCACATGAACCTCAGAGAGCACCAGCTGCCCTACAAAAACCTTATAGGTGAGATGATGGTGTTGGTATTTAGATAATAACTGCTATTTTTCAAATCTAATATTAATATTGTGTTATTCTTACACACATTTAATACAGTGAATAATCTGTCTGTCTCACTTAAAAATGGCTCCTTAATGCTGAAAGTGACATGTTCTCACCCCGAAGAAGTAAATAAATACAATAAATTATATTAAGGTCCCAGTTGTTTTGTTAAAGCCTCTCAATTTGGATCTTCTCACTCTTTAACTTTTAGTGGAATCTTCTCACTGTCCTTTTTATCACTCTACAGAAGTTTTTAAAATACTGAATGTTTAGAGTTCCACACTCCTGTATGACTCCAGAGCCATAAACATAAACAACGACCGAGTCCAGTGTCGATACAGACAGCGAGGGTCTAACTCTACCCATGAAAGATTCCACAGTGGTTATTTCAGTTGAATATCAAACATTAATGGGAAATCTTCATAAAGTGGCTGAGATTTTCATTAGCCTAATAATATCTAATTTTCTGCTGTTGCTTTGATGCAGGTTATGTGAGACTGAATGACATTTGTTGTAGTGTTGCAGGAGAAATGGCATGTCTGCATTTTTTCATTGCACGTGTAAAGTCTGTGTGTGTGTGTGTGTGTGTGTGTGTGCACTATAATACTGAATCCTCATTACTTCAAGAGCTATGCTACAGTGAGAAGTACTCACATCACCATAATATCATCAGTTTTTTAGCCCACAGTAATCGCCACAGCCTTTTTCTTAAGGCATTAAAGGCACAGTTCGGCTCAGAAGATGTGTAGAGGTGTTTTGCGATCCTTCACAGACTTGCTTGTGTGGTTTCTGACCCTGTATGACTTCATCTATACAAAACATTTTTTTGTCCACCTGCAGGTCAGGTGATAATGGATAAAAATCCAGGTGTCACCTGTGTGGTCAATAAGACCAACACCATCGACTCCACCTACAGGAACTTCCAGATGGAGGTGCTGGCAGGAGAGAGCAACTTGGTGGCCAAGGTGAGGGCTGACATACAGTCCAGGTAGAGCAGTGGTGCCCAAAGTCAGTCCTGGAGGCCTGGTCTTCTGCACAGTATGGTAGTTCCCCATCTTACACACATGCATGTGATGTGACCTTTTCACTGGGTAAATGAACAGCATTGATCCATTGCACTGATCAAGCTGTTTTTTTTTTAAGCTCACCTCACATTGCAATATCAACAGTAACCTCTAGATGGCACCGTATTGTCTGGCTGCCCCGGCCATCCCTACACATGTAACATATGAGGAGACCCCATACAGATTGCACGGCAATGCCAACTTCAAGAACTGACTGTTCACTTGCTGCCTAAAATATCCTATTCTTTGACAGGTGCCACAATAATTCACATAATTCATCTCTCTCTCTCTCTCTCTCTCTCTCTCTCTCTCTCTCTCTCTAGGTCAGAGAGAACGGAGTGTTGTACGAGTTCGACTTCTCGCGTGTGTACTGGAACCCTCGGCTCAGTACGGAACACGAGCGGATCGTGTCTCTGCTCCGTCGGGGCGACACGGTTCTGGACGTCTTTGCCGGAGTCGGGCCGTTTTCCATCCCGGCTGCCCGCCGCGGGTGCATCGTTTTCGCCAATGACCTCAACCCCGAATCCCACCGCTGGCTTCAGCACAACACCAGACTCAACAAGGTGGAGGCAAAGGTCACCACCTTCAACCTGGATGGGCGGGAGTTCATCAGGGGCCCGGTGCGAGAGCGTCTGCCTGAGCTGATGAAGGGCTCGTCAGGGATCCATGTGCTAATGAACCTTCCGGCTCTAGCGCTGGAGTTCCTGGACGCTTTCCGGGGCCTGTTGGGCCCAGAACCAGACCAGGGGTTTTCTGGGATGGTCACACTACCACAGGTGCATAACAGCATCCATAAAAATATACAATTCAGCTATAGGTATCAATAATATTTCATAAAGGTGTGTGTAATATTCCATAGGGGTGTGTGGTATATATCTATAATATTCCATAGGGGTGTGTGTAATATAGCAGTAATATTCCATAGGGGTGTGTGTTATATAGCAGCAATATTCCATAGGGGTGTGTGTTATATATCTAAAATATTGCATAGGGTGTGTGTGTTATATATCTGTAATATTCCATAGGGTGTGTGTTATATATCTAAAATATTGCATAGGGTGTGTGTGTTATATATCTGTAATATTCCATAGGGTGTGTTGTTTAGCCATAATAGACACTATAGACACTATAGATATATATCTATAAATAGAAATATTATAGATATAACACACACCCCTATGGAATATTATAGATATATAACACACACCCCCTATGAAATATTATAGATATATTTCATATGGGAGGGGTGTTATATAGCAGCAATATTCCATAGGGATAAGTCCAAAATATGAATAGTCAGGACTGACGCACTGTTCTGTCCCACTGTGACGCAGGTGCACTGTTACGGCTTCTCCAAGGAGGACGACCCTCAGAGGGACGTGCTGGAGCGGGCGGAGGCTGCTGTAGGGGTCGCCCTGCAGGGGCGCTGCACAATGCACATGGTGAGGAATGTCGCACCTAATAAAGAGATGATGTGTGTGAGCTTCACCGTGCCCACAGACGTTCTGTACACAAAGAGCTCAGAAGACAGAGGTAAGTTAAACACACACACACACACAGAGTTTAGAATGCTGTGGTTCACACAAACACATGATCAAAACACAATCAGTCAATTATAGACCAAAACACTGATCAGCCAAAACATTATGACCACTGCCAGATGAATTGACTATCTAGTTATTTTATCACAGTGGTACCTGTCAGGTGACCAGTCAGTTCTTGAAGTTGCTGTGCTAGAAGCAGGAGCGTAAGAATCTGAGGCCTTATTGTGATGGAGCATCTCCATGACAGTAGGTCTTGTGAAGATCTGCAGTAGTTAGGACCAACAGCGATCCAACTCATTGGCCATAGGGTGATGGGCACCCGAGGCTCAGTGATGTATGTGGGGAGCGTGGTGTGAGAATAAAGAGGATCCTGTTGTACAAAATGTTAATTCTTTGATAGAAAGGGTCACAGTCAGATGTTTCAGCAGAATGAGGGGGAGCAACTCATTACTAGGCAGGTGGTCTAAATGGACCAGATAGTTAATGTAAATATTTCATCATAAAATATTTTCAAACTGATTGTGCTTCCCACCTGCAGTACCTCCACAGTCCACCAGGGGGAATTTCCCACACTTTTCAGAACCATAAAAAGCCTGTGAATTTAATTACACCTAAAAATTAGCGCATGTTTTATTAGATGTTAATCCACTGCAGGATAGGGTGGGTGTTTGGGGTGGGAGGGGTGTCTTTATACCCCACTAGGCCACAGGCATTTGCAGCTGCACCAGTACTGGTGCTCAGTGATTTTCTGTGAGATTTCTAACTATTTTGTCATTTTTACTCGCAGAACCCTCTCCAAAACGACAGAAACGTGATGAAACTGAATGAGAACCTCACAGGACAATCTGAATTTCTGTTCTTAATCTGTTTTATAATAAACAATGTGTTTAAGCTCCAACTTGTGTGTGTAAATGTTTATCAGCACTGCACACTCCCCATGAGGATGAAAGAGCTCAGCATCACTGTCCTCCCCCAGACCTCCCTCCACCAATCACTCAGCAGATATCTCCTCCCTCTTCCCCCATTACCTACTATCACTTTCTTCCTTCTCGCTCTCTCTCTCTCTGAGTAGGGTGGTGCTCCCCCTACCGCCTCACTCACTTCACTGTCCTCTCTGTGGGTGGTCCTCCTCATCCCCCCATCACTCAGTATCACCGTCCTCCTCCCCCTTCACTCAACATGATGCCAGCTGCCGTGGACGTTAAGCTGATGTTACCCTGATGACCATGGCGGTTTGAGATGATGTGGGTGGAACTTCGCATGACTGAGTCATCTTCAGGAAAAATCTTAACGTTCTAACAATTTCCTGCACACACAACAATGTTCACTCGCTCCACCCGTTTCAGTGAAGTGACAAGAAGACCAGAAGTATAGAAAATGAACAGAAGTTTATTTAAATCACAAACACTGTAAAGTTGGGCAGCAAACTGTGCATTTGGCTTTGGATGAGGATTAATGAATGTGGGGAGGCGTGTCCTACCTGCAGACCGGGCGGAAACACTCCTCAAAATTTCACCCTGGAGGAGCCGGGCTGCAGGTAAACGCAGGTATGTAGCTCTTATCTCCAGAGGTCTGGTGTCTCATGTGAACGCATGATTACGTCACAAAAATGGCGAACTGTTTCTGAATCAGCCATAACATTAAGACCAGTGCCAGGTGACGTCAAAAACACTGACTAGTTATTTTATTACTGTGGCACCATGTTAACAGAGTCCATCACATGGGTTCAGGTCATGGTGTGAACTGACCTTGAGCTCGTCCTGGTTGATCCATCACACTTAGGGTGTGGGGGTAAGATCACTTCTTCTCAGACTTCTCATTCCATACACTTTCAATAAAACGTTGCCATAGCCTTCTGGTGTGTGTGTGTGTGTGTGTGTGTGTGTGTGTGTCATAATGAGAAGAGTCCACTGAAGGCGTCCTGCAGAGCTCGGTGACAGGCCAGCCCTGATGTGTAACCACCCGCCAGGTCCTGCGGCGTCGCCGTCCTCACATGATTCAGATACCTGAGAGAGAGAGAGAGAGAGAGAGAGAGAGAGAATTAAATATACACACCAATCAGCCATAACATTAACATCTGCCTAATATTAGGTAGGTGTCCCTCATGCTGCTGAAACAGCTCGGACTGCAGGGATCAGACTAGCCAGGTTAGCCTTCACTCCCTACATGCATCAGTGAGCTTTGGGTGCCCATGACCCAGTTCTCCTTCCTTGGATCACTGCTGGTAACTACTGCAGAGCTGGAACACTCCACAACACCTGCTGTTCCGTCACAGTAAGGCCTCAGATACTTATGTTCCTGCTTCCAACTAAACTAGCCTTACGTCACCTCTCTAACTGTTCTTCCCACTATAGGAACCAATTTCCAGGATACCTGGGTGTCTACATTTTAGAGGACCTGACATGGTCTTTGAAGACCCCCTGAGACATCTGAGGAAGATTGGGTTCTCTTCAAAGATCCTAAAGACCTTCTACATGGGCGCTGTGGACAGTGTCCTGACCCAGAGCATCACGTGCTGGTTTGGGAACTGCTGTGTTCAGGACAGTAAAGCCCTGCAGTGTGTGATTCGAGCAGCAGAGCGCGGCTGCAGGACACCTCTGCCAACTCTGCCAAGGACATCTACACCAAGAGATGTAGGACCAGGGCCATCAGGAGTTTCATGGACTCCTCACACCTCAATAACAGCCTGTTTCAGCTGCTGTAGAGGCCAAGGAGTAAAATGGCCATGACAGAGAGACTCACAAGGAGTTTCTATCCTCAGGCCATAAGACTCCTGCATCAGGACATGCCTCCACACACACACACACACACACACAAACATCTGAGTGAACATTGCTGTCTGTGCACTTTACTCTATAGACCACAACACTGGACACTGCACATCTATTCTTATGTCGTGTATTCTGTCAGTATTATTATTCATCATCTCATAATGTTTGCATCTTTGGTTCTTCTGTGTTCTAGCTTGCTTACCCTTCTAACTCATTTCTTTTTCTTTTTCACTTCATTTTGTCTTACTGATAATCTCGTTTTACATTTTTGCTTATTAACTTTTTCTTTAATTAAACTAGCTTTATTTTTACCTCCTATGTCTGGGGTGGCGCAAAATACAGTTCACTGCTTGTTGTACTTGTATAAATGGGCATGTGACTAATAAACCTCTTTACTCTTCAATCCATCACCACCTGCAGTAACATCTCACTGCTGTAACAGGCAATAAAAAGCCAGGATCATGGAGAAGTAAGTGTAGCACAAGAACACAGAGGTACAGTAACAGGAGAAGTGAGGAGCAGTGAACAGAGCCTTGAAAATGTTCCTACAGAAACCAATGAAGACAACACAGATGTTTCTCAGCAGATACTAGGGATGCAATGCAAGGAAGGACATGAGACCTTTAAAGGTGTTTCTCGTGTGTGTGTGTGTGTGTGTGTGTGTGTGTGTGTGTGTGTGTGTGTGTGTGTGTGT
>JBBIGC010163224.1:0-16389 GCA_037576955.1 Lepidarchus adonis
ATGACTAAGAAGATTGTATTGAACTCCCTGTAACTCGCACATCAGTATTGTCATGTCTGAATTTATGCTGATTGTTCTTGTACCTGTAAGTCGCTTTGGACAACAGCTTTAGCCAAATCAATAAATGTAAAAAATGTAAATGTAAACATGTAAATGTCTATTTCCTACATGATCTAGTAAAACCAAAACTATATTTTATATTTGATACCTGTAAATCAGTAAAAGCTTTTCAGTAAGCAAATTTTAGGTACAATGGTGAGTTTTCAAACACATCTTGGATATAGTGATAGATTCAGTTCTAATGTTGCTGGGCAGCTTGTTCCACCAGTGAGGCCTGGAGTGCTACTTGGAATCTCCAATTGTGATCTGGATAGTGTATAGGCCCAGATAAGTATTTCCAGGTAACTGGGAGTTGAAGCCAATGTAGGTGGATCAGCAGTGGCTGCTGCGTTTTGAATCCACTGCAGCGGCTACGTTGGTTAACTGTTAGGTCAGCCAACAACAAGTTACAGCCCCGTCCAGACGGGAAAATATCAGCAAGTGGAGTTGAGTGGCGTATCCTGGCAGGTATGGCCTGATCTTCTACATGTCTTGTAAACCTGTATAACTGTGAGATTGCTGCAATGTGGTCCTTGAAGATCAGCTAGTCATCAATGATAACTCCAAGACTCTTAGCAGTGCTTCATGCAGCATGCTGTGATTCTGGAGAAGATCATGCCATCATTTAGACAAATGATGTGGTATACAGTGAGAAGAGGTGCTAGTGGGCTATTGGACCAGGCACAGCAAAAGCCTGTAGCACATGGGGGTCTAATACATTTCAGACAAGGAGCTGTCAGATAAAATACAAACAGATCAAGATTCTGCATTTCATTTTTCATTAATAATACATAAAAAAAACTTTTAGAATTCGCTCAAAGAAATGTTTAACATTTTTAAAGAGTATGAAGACATGTTCATTTTCCATTCAATATCACCACTTGACCTATTTGATTTACAATAATGCATTTTTATTCTAGTTTCTGCAGGTTGAGGTTCTGCCCTGCTTTGGTTTCTGCAGCTTCCAACATTGGTCAGTAGAGGGCGCCCTGTGACATGAGCTGAAGTCTGACTCCAGCCTCACTCTGTCTCACCAGCACGGTACATTTAAGAGTTGTTTAGACAGGCAGTAAGTTTTCTTTTTTTAAATTTGATTACTAATATTAAAATCAATACAAATAAAATTAATAAAGTCAGTAGTTTTAACTGTATGCTTCTAAAGCATTTAGCACTAACTTTCTTCGCAACCCAAGTAACTTTGTCCAATCTGTGCGTTTCAGATAAAATAACATTAACCATGCAGCTGTTTATGTTGACGTCGATCCACATATTCCCAGAATGCACCTGTACCACCGCATCCTGCTCTCTTACCTGAGGACACACCCCCTGCGCGTAGCACCGCCTCCTTTCCGAGAGCCCTGCGACGCGGCTTGTGATGTAAAGTTCGACTCCGCTGACTGAACCGATTCTTGCCGAAGATGAATCAAATGAATCAAAACATCAGACTATTTCGGCATTAGTAGTCTAATTGTCACATTCAGAGGGATTTACAAACCATGTTCTTAAACACTATACAAGAAGTCATTCATTGTTAATCAGCTCAAGTTTATCTAAATTATTCTCAGTGCTGCAATGGTGTAAGTATAATATCTATTTTGAAGGAAAAGAAGAAGTTATTATTATGCATATTTCAAGATTCAAGAGAAGTTTACTGTCAATTTAACAGTTTACACAGTGCATTGAAATGCCGTTTCACACAGGTGCATTTATAAAGAATGTGAGGTAAAATATTAAAAATATATAAAAGAGAGAATACTTAAGAGAGAATACTTAAATTACACAAAACACTTGATATCGCATAGTTTGCGAAAAGCTGATAATAAATAATATATAAAAACAAATAATAATTGTGTAATGAATAATTAAAATAAATAATAATCTGATTCCCAATTATTAGTTTCAGTTCCGCTTGTGAATCGGTTCGACTGAATCAGTTCGACTCGATTCTGCAGAGCGATTCATCCACGAACCGGATCATTGGCAACTTTAATCTCCTCGCGCGCTGCTATCTATAGAGGGACCACGGCTTAAGAGCGGCTGGTGCTCAGCGACTGTTTGGACTTGTTGACGGAAAATCACTTGTTTTAGGGGCAGCCTTCCGTGACACTCTGTCTGTGAATAAATGGGGGAATGAAAGGCTGTTGTTGTTTCTCCTCACCATTAGAAGCGTGACTCAAGGATGCTTCTGCCCAACCGAGGTAAACGGCGACCCGTGGCCTTGCGCCTCCCCGGGCTGCTCCTCCTTGTGTTCGCTGCTGCTAGTGCTAGCGTACCAGGTAGGAACAAAACTGTACTTTATTCATATTTCTGTTGTTCTAGAGGAAGGCATAACTCGTGTAGTCGGTTTTATTTTATTTTCAAATGTGGATATAAGTCTTCGCCGGTAGGTTCTCTTACTTTGACACTAGTTTGTGTGAGTCCTGTACCGACCATTATCGCTTGGGTTGTGTTCCAAACAAATGTAAAATAATACTATCCCTTATACTAACCCTAGCCCTAATACTATTCCTTATACTATCCCTAGCCCTAACACTATCCCTTATACTAAGCATAGCCCTAATACTGTGCCTTATACTAATACTATCCCTTATACTACTAACCATAGCCCTAATACTGTCCCTTATACTAATACTATCCCTTATACTACTAACCATAGCCCTAATACTGTGCCTTATACTAATACTATCCCTTATACTACTAACCATAGCCCTAATACTGTCCCTTATACTAATACTATCCCTTATACTACTAACCATAGCCCTAATACTATCCCTTATACTAATACTATCCCTTATACTAACCATAGCCCTAATACTATCCCTTATCCTTACCATAGCCCTAATACTATACCTTATACTAACCCTAGCCCTAATACTATACCTTATACTAACCATAGCCCTAATACTATACCTTATCCTATACCTTTTAATACTATCCTTAGCCCTAATACTATCCCTTGTACTAATATATACATAGCACATGTCCATAGGTAGCCCAGTTGGTTATAG
This sequence comes from Lepidarchus adonis, assembly GCA_037576955.1. NCBI lineage: Eukaryota > Metazoa > Chordata > Actinopteri > Characiformes > Lepidarchidae > Lepidarchus > Lepidarchus adonis. The sequence continues at coordinate 3,108 of JBBIGC010163224.1, forward strand.
TGCCCTGCTCAGTAGGGAAACAGGTCTGGGTTTTGGACTGGAGCAGTGTTTCCTCTCTTCATCTTTATCTCCATGTTTTCACTGCACGTAACCCTTCTCCTTCAAGCTCAAATAGAAGTGTCAACTGCTGTAACACATGGAACTGCAGTTCAGGTGAAGCTCAGCACTGAAGTTGGGGTTGTGTTAAGTCAGAAATGCTTTTGTGTTTATAATAAACTGGTATTTCAGTACTTGGGCCTGTTCAGTTTAACAGGTTTAATGTTTGTGCTCTGTTGGTCTGCCCCTCGCTCAGAGCTGTAGTCTTGTTGGTCTTTTATTGAGGCTTCAGCAAATACACTGCAAGTCCAAGTGTTTCTCAAATTTGTGAATTTGATAGGGAGCACACAGCTTTTATTATCTCAATACAAACATGTACAATAGAATGAGACTCGGGCAGATACACGTGAGCATAGGTCACCATGCCAAATTCCTAGTGTTGGCTTGCGTTCTGTGGTGAGAAGCTGCACCACGCAGTGTCTTTAGGATGATTTGAGGTGGTGTTTGCTAATCTCCAGTGCTGCTATGGCTCAACACATTCCAGTCCTAAAAGCATTGTTCTGACATTAAGCTTTTTCAGGAGAGTGGGGGCTATTCTGGTATACCTGGCCTGTTCAGATTTGTCATTCAAAAGGGAGAAGTGTTAAAGTGTTCGCTAATAACTTCCATATTGAGAAGAGTGGACATGTAGATCAGAGATAATCCTGGGATATTCAGTCTTTTCTCTCTCCCTCCCTAAATTGCTCATGGTAGCAGCTGGACAGTAACACAGCCCCTCCCTCGCTGATATTTCTCTCCGCTGTGTCTCGACATTGGGCTGTTGGACTAGAATTAGTGTCTTAGTCTGGGAGATCAATCAGTAGTATGCTCAGCATGAGCTGCTCCTGTAATCATTGTCATTATCTTCACTGCATTACATGTTTGTAAAATGGCCACTGATTCAGGCTGTAAGCACTGTGTACTGCCAGATATTTATGCTGAAGTTTGCCATATAGATGAAGAGTTCACTTAACAAGGCAGGCTTGGACATTACATAAGCTTGTTAGTTAAATTGTTTTTTATAATACTAAAAAATAAAGGAAAAGCATCAAGTTAGTACAAAATTTCCAGTGTCTAAAGTCTATAATTATTACTATTGTGGGCAGTGGTGCCTAGTGGTTAGGACATTGCCCCTGAGATCAAAAGATCGCAGGTTCAAGTCCCAGCCCGGGCACCACTGATGAACCCTTGAGCAAAGTACTGTCCCCACTTCACTGCTCCCCGGGCGCCTCTGTTGACAGCAGCCCACTGCTCCACGTGTGCACGTGTGATGGGTTAAATGCAGAGAATACATTTCCCACTTGTGGGACTATAAGGGATAATAAAATGTAAAAAAAAAAAAATAAAATTAATTAATTAAACCTTATTACAGCTGCTTAACTGCTTTTCCAAGGTTGTTGTACCATGTGATGTATGGTGATGCCCTTATGCAGCGTCCCTGAAGCATTTGCCTGAGGTTAGCAGAGGAAGAGTATTTAGATGCACAAACTGAAATGATCATCCTAGTAATCGGAAGCATGTAATGAAGTTGGTTTTAAATTGAAATGAAGTGTGTGTAATTTGTCATGCAGTTTTTACTGACACTAAATATGTTCATATTTGTAATATACATTTATGCTGATCAGTAAAAACATTGGAAATCTTTGCTTTAAACATTATTAGTTAAATGAAGGTTCAGGAGTGTTAAAAAAATCTGGTTTAATGACACTTTATTAACTTTTTTTACTGATTTTTCCCCCCCAAATGCACTAATGACTTTTAGTCTACTGTTTTGATTATTAATAATGATGATTTTTAATTGTAATTTTTATTTAGTAAATAATGTGTAGAGGGCATAAGAAATCCTGTTCATTGCAAGCTAAACATCTGCCCAGCTCTGTACATAGTTAATGACAAACTGTGTTTTATTTTTATGGTGTTTGTTTAATAGTATGAGCAGTATGGTGGAGCAGTGGTTAGTGCTATCGCTTCACAGCAAGAAGGTCCTGGGTTCAATCCTCGGTGCCTTTCTGTGTGGAGTTTGCAAGCTCTCATCATGGATTTCCTCTGGGTGCTCCTGTTTCCTCCCACTTTACACAGGCTTGTGGTGCAGGTGGATTATCTAATTTAAATTGCCCACAGTTGTGAGTCTATCTAGTTGCGGTCTCTGTGCTGCCCTCTGATGGGTTGACTTCCTGTGGGTTTACACTGCCCTGACCTGGTATTGGCTCCAGCTTCCCTGTTACCCAAAATGGATAAAGCAGTTTGGTAAATGGATAGATGTGTAATTAGGGCTGGGCAATGTAGCAAAATATCATATTGTCATATATCATTGCCCAGCAATGGTATAAGCTGTTTAAGTATGATTTGTCTTTTTTGGGACCGTATTCATGATGTAGTAAAACAAATGAGATCTTTACTGTCATTATGCAGTAATATGTAGCACAATAGTACAACAAAATTGGAGGATTATGTGAGATGGTGTCACCGTCAATTTTATACTTGTGCACATCCTTACAATTTTGGTATCACCTGAACAGTATTTGCCAAAACTATGAAAGTGTCTTGGGGATTTAAGGTCATCCTTGTGGGTTGTCCCACCACAGTGTTCTGTTTTGATTTGGAAGCTCTGTTAATTCTCTGTGTGACGTCTCCCTGAGAGCTCAGTTTTAGTGGTGTGAAGGTGTGATAGGCTCATCCTAACTGTGCTGATTACATATAGAGGTCTCCATGTCTTCGAAACATCGATTCCTCTTCCTGCATTTTACAATATGGAGGAAACGGGCAGTTGTACTGCAGTTGCCCATGGTAAAGAACGCCTATTCTTGACAGCACTGCCCTTGTACAGAGTTGTTTAAAGACTAGACTGCACACGATTGCTGTTGAGTTGTTGAATTGTTCACCGGGGGATGCAATTGAGAAAATGGTAGCTGTGTTGCTGTGGCAACTGTTGTCAGTTCATCTCTGCTGGTCTTGGGAGAATGGAGGGATCTTGGGCCTAACAGAGGCCTGGTTGTCGGCCCATTATGCCGCTATTTTATTCATCATTTTGCTCCCTGTTTCCTTCTAAAAATATTTGTCTGCCATTGTTATTCAATGTATAATCGTTTTAAAGAGACACTAGCATTTTGCTGATGAGCTGCATCCCAGCTTGTTAAAAAGCTCATCTTGCAGTCAAAAGTGAGATAGCAGTAGATACAGTAGATATAGTCCTACAGAAACCGAACTTAAATGAGGTTTTGAGTGGCTTCCATTAGCTGAGCATATTTAGAGTGGGAGGAGCTTAAATATAAACCGTGCCATAACCTTTACACACACCAGAGCTTTTATCTTCCATCTTTCAGCAATTTGCAAAATAAATAAGTACATATTAATTAATTATATGGAAATGTGCTCTCTGTACTCTGTCCAAGGGTGCTAAAATTTTTGTATTTAACTATGTATTGTGATATTCTCAAAATATCATAATATAAATTTATTTATTCACAACTGCTGCTTGCATTTAAAGCACAGTTCATATATGTGCTCGTGGGGGAACTGTGGCTTATCTCTGCTGGAGTGGTCTGTACGACTGCCACGCTCCGCAGATAAAGCTGCCGCGTGAGATGAGAGCAGATGTATTTTAATCTGCTGTCCTGCTGTGCCCAGCCGTGCTCCAGCTTCGTGGTTTTTGAAGTAGGGTTTAATTTTTATGAACATGCACTTCAACATAAGCCCTAAAATCCATTCCAAACATGCTCAGACGTTCAGTAAAGCACAGCAAACATCCACCCTTGCATTACAACCTCACTGAGTACACACACTGCTAACCATTCACATCTCTGTATGTGCCTCTTTGTAAACATTGACACAAATGAGAGGACTTTAGGTTCATTCCATCCAAGTCTATTCATCTTTATCCCAGAGAAACACCTGTTGGACAAATCCGAGGGTCAGTTCTCCGAATGGAGGCATTACATTGTCTCCCTGTTGTCGTCAGTGAAAGAATAATGGTGTCGAATGGGTTCTTATATTGCATAGTGTTTGTCTCTTTCTAATGAGGGGGTGTTGGTGTGTTTGAAAATCAATTCGAGAGGCTGGCCTAGAGCAATTAAAGAAGACCATGGAGTAGTTTTCCATTGCAAAGACTCCATAATATTAGTTCTTTGTAAACTGACTTACACAATATAGAATCATTTATTCATAATTTGTTTTATGTTGGAAGCCATTTCAGCGCAGACTTCCTTCCTTCCTCACCTTCCTTTCTATCTTGACCGTTAACTTTGATAGTCAAGTAGGGTTTAAATATTCAAATGATTTTACAACTAGCCAGTTCTGTATCAGCAGCTGTGTAAAACTCAATGGCAGCATTGATGCTCTGCAGCTCTGCACAGCACTCTTTTAATAGCATCAATATTATCCTGTTGTGCCTTTACCAACACTCAATGAAATATATAAGACAATTGTAGGTATAAAAATCTCTGCTTTTATGATGGTAGATGAATCAATAACTCAATAATCAGTTATTGTAAGTTCTTTCAAAACTTTTTTAACATGAAGTGAGATAGTATTTTATGAAGTACAGTGCGGAAGGACAGAAGTAACAGGCAAGGAATTACACTGAATTGCTTAATTATAATTCTTATATATATTTTTTGTATAATGCCTTTCTCAAACCCAAAGTCACTTTACATAGACAACAGTTGATAAGCAATAACAGAGACACTGTAGTAATCAGGACCGTTTACTTAGTCTAAGTAAAAATTCGGGTGTCGTAGGTGGAGGTGTAAAAAGGTGAGTGTAAAAAGAGGGTTTAAGTGGGCTTTGAGGGATGATAAGGAGGAGGTGTTGGGAAGGTTTAGAGGGAGGGAATTCCAGAGGGGCCAAGGACATGACACAATTTGCTTCCCATTAACTTGAGATGAAATTTGGGAACTTGGAAGTTGAAGAAATCAGCTGCCACAGACACAGGAGACAGTGGTGGAACAGTTTATGCCTCATAATAAATGCTTGGTTTGCATTTTAGCCATTGTAGGTTTTTCAAGAAATAGTTAAACTGATTTCACTTACAGATATTAAAACCTAGGAGCTTAAGAAATTGCAACTTCCATATACTTTGGAAATACAGTGGGTCCTCAATGTCAGGGTTCGGTACCTCGGAGTGTGACGTAAGCACCAACGTGTGCAATGCCATGGGGCCATTTCTCAGTCAGTCCACCAGAGGGAGACATTCACCCACCTGACGCTCTGTTATGCCTTTTTCTGAGCATTTTATACTCTACTTTCACTTTCAATTTTACACTGTTAAAGGAGTGGGGTGGGGGGTGGTGGTATAACTGTGATAATCCATATGCTGAAGATGACGCAAGTCAAGGACCCCCTTTAACTAAAAACACTTTGATACACCTTCTTTACAATAGAAGCCAATAGGGGTGGAATTCACAGGGTATCATATGAAACGATATAAAATGCAAAACATGGTCCATGGTCATATTGTGATGCAACGATTATACGATAATCGTCATATTGCAAAACTATGATCTAGTGATACATCACAAACAAAATATCCATGAAAAGTTAACATTCCTTAATTTATGCCAGATTCACACAATTTGAGCAAAAGGAGCAAATTTTAGCAGTAGAAGGTCTTTTACAAACACACCATAACTGTGTGGTCCCTTTTGACACCATGGATCATTTTTTTTCTAACCAACTTTAGTTGGGGGCGATGTACATTTACATAAATAATAGCAATACTATTTTCAAAACCTCTATTTTAGATCCAGGTTATTATAATATGCTTATATATATTTAAATGTGCAATATACAGTTTGTAATATACTCAATACCAGTTTGGACTTAAGGGCAAGTAGTGCAATCATTAATTTATTCTATTTATCTTATTTTACTACAGTCATTAAAAATCACAGTTTACCTTTGTATTTTTATTGCCTTTGTATTCTATTAGCTTGTATTTTTATTTTTATTTCCCTTATTTCCCTATTTTTATCATAAGATGTATGTTATTTTATGTCAATGTCTCTATGTGCAGTCGCTACATAAGCAATTTCCTTAGGGACAATAAAGTTTTCTGATTCTGATTCTGGCATAAGGCAATTTAATCTCCAGGCAATGTCTGCAATATTCGAGATGAATGCATGTCTGACATCAGTGACCACAAAGAAGCACAATCTGATTTGAAGATGTTTGCATTTCAGTGTTGCTAATTTTATACTGAAGAATTTACATGTAGACGGATGATTGACATCACTGTACTGCAGAACCTCCACCCTCAAGTTGTTCAAATGAAAATTAAAAACGGTTTCTGTTATATTGAGCTTTTTCCAGCTTTTATTATACACTAGGATATAATGTAGCAAAGGGCTGAAAAAGTTTGACAGTCTGTATGCGGCAGCACCAAAAAAGTGAGAGAACATTGTCACTGATCTGTCTTTGTTTTGCTTTTTGAATTGTTCATTGCTGCAGTAAACAGTACATTCAAAGTCAACTAGTCGTTTTGGGATGTTGTCTTTTTGTACTGAATTATAGTTTTACTGACTGTGTTCATGTCTTTAGGCATCCTCATTTAAGAAAACCCCACCCAACACCAGGTTTGTAAAACTCTAGTTGCGGCCTATCGTTGGGGAAATACAGTATGCTTCTGTACACAGATGGTCATAAACCAGAAAGGTTAATTTACTGTATTTACAGCATTTGGGAGACGCTCTTATCCAGAGCAACGTACACTGAGCGGTAGGGGGTTAGGTACCTTGTTTAAGGGCACTTCAGCCTGCTGTCCGGTTCTGAGAATCGAACCTTTGGTCACAAACCCAAACAAAATATCAATGAAAAGATTACATTTATTAATTTATGCCAGATTCACACAATTTGAGCAAAATGAGCACGTTTTTGCAGTAGAAGGTCTTTTACAAACACACTATAACTGTGTGGTCTGCTTTTGACACCATGGACCATTTTTTCCTTCTGACCAATTTGGCAGTGGTTTAGTTTGGGGCGGTGTAATTTACAAAATAGCAATAATATTATTTAAAAATGTCTGTTTTGTATTTCTCTATTAGTATTACAGCTACATGTGTGACCTTCTCATTTAACCCATCACACCAGTGGGCAGCTAGCAACAGCACCCAGGGAGCAGAGGCGTGTACTTCGGTGGTGCCTGTCCAGGACTTGAACCTAACTATTAGGCCACTACTGAATGTGATTTATGTTCAATAAATGTCCATGTACTAGAGCAGTGTTGGTTTAAGATGATGTGATTTCTAACCTTTAGTTTAGGGTGCGTCTGATCCTCCACTTAATAGGAGGAGGAAGAGGCAGGGGAGGAATGGCAAATTCAGATGTGTACTCAGTAATCCAGTGGACTGGAAACCGGTTTTCTTTGTTTAGAGATCAAAAAGAATAATTTGCTGTGCCTAGAGCACTGTTGTACGTAAGTAATGATCTGAACAATGATTATGGTCGATTGGGTTTTTTTGTTTTTTGCTTGCAGGGGGCATTTACTTCCTTGTCCATTTTTTTTCCCTCTGCATTCTCAGTATTTTGTTAACCTTGTGGCTTTCCTTGTTAGAAGTCTTTACACAATCAGTGTATAAACATTAACATATTGTGGGAAATGTGCCTTTTATTTGAATATGTAGACATTTATACACTGTAATGTTAATATTCCTATATAAACATGTGATCTTAAACCCTCTCGCAGCTGGGTTTCTGTTGTTGCACGTTCAGCCATCTGGCTCTTTCCCCAGGAGATTAATGAGTAGTGAATGTGAGAGTCGAACAAATGGCCAATCTGGAATGTAATTTTAACAGATCACAAACTAAGTATTTCTAAAGATATAAAAAGATACGTGGAGTAGTGAGCTGCCGTCAACAGAGGCGCCCGTGGAGTAGTGAAGGGGGCCAGTATCTCAGTGGTGCCCGGGCTGGGACTTGAACCTGCCACCTTGTGATCCCAGAGGCAATGTCCTAACCACTAGGCTTCCACTGCTAATATGAGCAAATATTTTTATAGAGGGTGGCATAGAAACAATTTTCTACCGCCAGTAATGGCAAATGAGGGTAGGTATTTGTAAGGACGCTTTTTTACTTTGCATATTTGGTATAGACCAATCGTGTTCCATTTTTGCAAGAGTGAGCACACTACCTGTCTGTAGCTCAAGTGCACACTAAACAAATGAGCTATGCTGGATCTGTACCAAACAACTGGTGGACACTATTCTGTTTTTAGCATTTTACTTATGTTGCATTATTTTGACACAGAAATGAATTGTTGACCAGGCAACAGCAACTTAATTATATCTATATTAACAATCCAGTTAGCATAGATCAAGTAAGGTGTATAATTTGAATGACATTCAAAATCCCCAGGTCATTGTAAAAAACAGGTGTCCAGCGCCGGGCCAGGGTGGCTGGTGTCCATGCCCGTTTTGGTGAGCGTGTTTGCAGAGGGGAACTACCAAACTCTGCTGGACCCCAGGACTTCCAGGACCGAGTTTGGACACCTCTGTTGCAAAGCCTTGTCCAGCAGTCAGAGCGTTCTCCAATTAAAACTATTGCTTTAATTGCTAATATAACTTTTAAGCAGAGCACTAATATACTTGTTTGTAGTTAATGTAATGTACATTAATTAATTTTATATATATATATATATATATAATTCTGTATAGCATATATTATTCTATAGAGACTGACCTAGAATATATGATAAACTGGTGAAAGGTAAAATGTTTTTTTTTCCTCTCATGAGAAAATAATGCTTCAATCCCCAATACAATCCTGATAAGTTGGTGAACACCAACATAGGTAATTTGGTGTACTTTTACTGCTGCATTTTAAAACGCAACCTAAAGTCTGACATTTAATAAAGGTGAAAACAGAACTAGTGACTCTCATCTCTTAATTAATAAAGACTTTTACTTTTCTGCGAGATCATTTTAGGTAATGTGAGAAATAATTGGGTCTGCTGTGAGAACTGGCACTTTGTTTAGAGTTCTTGACTGACTTCCTGTAGGGAAGAAAAGACAGGAAACGCTCACAATGGGACAGAGATGTCTTCCTACCCTCAATTTCCTGCCTATGGAGTCTGTCAACACTGTACCAGAAAACATCAGTTTATATTTCAAACCAGTAACTGAAGAGTAAAGGTTCCTTATTTAGTATCATCTTGTTCCTTAATGCTTTTCTTAATTCTTAATTCTTAATAAATTCTTAATGTAGTTGCGCTCCCTTGGTGCAGAGTGAATAATCTGAAATATGTGAACACAGTCTGTTTCCGAGCTGAGGTGGCAATGCAGAGACACAGATTTCTTTGTGACATTTTGAGAGGTTTAATAAATTAGCAAGTTGTGCAGCATCTCTCATCAGTGGTTAATCGCAATGCCCTCGCATTGTTGTGGGAATGTTTTACCTTCTTTAAACTTGTCTTTTACTCATTGTAGCCATCTCTGTTTTCATTTGAGATGCCTTTTACCATTTGTAATAATTTTTTTAAAGAATTCACCAATATGAATTTAAATTTAAATAAAGTTTTATTTTAGCAACAAGTTTATGCCTTTGTTTTTATTCAACAGTGACATTTTATTTAGAATTGAATTTTGAAAATCGCAACATTTTCTGACATTTCACTGTTGGAACGAAATCATGCTTCTTCACACCTTTTTTTTCACAATTCTTTTTAAAATGAACCTTTACTATGTTAAAGGCAAAATGTACTTAAATGTTCTGCCAAAAATAAATTCTTTTTTCTCTTTTTGTAAGATACTTGGTATTGTTTATGGTCACAGTGAGCAGGTTTACTTCACACTGTTAATACACGTGAGTGTCATTATACATCTTCCAGTATTATTCTGAGGAACAAGGAGGAAATCTTAACCTACAATGCCCATCAGTGTTGGCTTTGATTAGATTGACCTCTTTGTTCTTTTTTATGGTCAGACTTGCTGTGATGTCAATGATCAAAGGAGGGAAATGCTGCCAGGTACAGGAGCTACTGGTGAAACAAAGGCACTAAAGAGAGCAGATGTGGTTATTCAGCATTTGGAGAAGCTTTTGTGTAGGCAGCGATCTTGTGAGTAATGATAACCGTCTGAAGGTCAGTCACAGCAGCAGAAGAAGAAAAATTAAGAGTTACAGCACTTTCTTCGAAATTGAGTGCCCAGATTTGGTCTTGTGATATGTAGCTGACTGGCACAGCATGGCGTATGGCTGGAGGTGGGCGTCCCATCAGGGGGTATATCCCACGTACACACACTCTTGCCGTCAGTCACTCACAGTTGTGTGTTCCTGTTCTGACTGGGGTGAAAGAGCCATTTCTTCAGAGGTGTAGGCTTAAGATAACAAGTGACAACTGATGCACAATTAACAATCATTACATTTTGTACACTAGTGAGTGGGCTGTGAGTACTCGTCCAGTACAAGTCAAACTTTCAAGATCCCCCCCCCCCCCCCACATTATTTATTTTCTCCTTACCAAATGATGTCACCAAAAACGTGCCTGGGCTTAAACTGCACAAAGATACAAAGATGATTATTTAAATATTTTACAATGTATTTATAGTGCAGTAAGTACAAGTATTCCTTCAAAGAGGAGACTTCCTTCCCCTATTATTCCCTCTAAATCAAATGGGCAACTCCACCAGATGCATTACAATGTCAAATTACTATGTCAAAAGACCTCAAAGACATCATTCCAAGCTTTTTGTGGAAATATTAATTAGAAAAACATTATTAGAAAACTTCTAATAAACTTCTAAAAAGTTCCTTTGTAAACCTGATCAAACACAATACCACCTTTTCATATGATATTGTGATTTAAAACTAATCAACATCCATATTATCAATGTGGAAAAACGAGTTGCCCCTTCAGCCACTCAATTAGCCAGTGAACCAAATGAATTATTAAAGGGTGAGACAAGTCACTCTGAGGCCTGATTGCGACCAGCCCTGTTAAATCTAGACACAATTTACAGTATCATTTACAAAAGTGAGCACACCCCTTACATTTTAGTAGATATTTTATTATATCTTTTCATGGGACAACACTGAAGATATGACACTTTGATACAATGTAAAGTAGTCAGTGTACAGCTTGTATAACAGTGTAAATAGCTGTTCCCTCAAAGTAACTCACACACAGCCATTAATGTCTAAATCGCTGACAACAAAAGTGAGTACACCCCTAAATAAAATGTTTTCAAATTTTCCAGCACCACCTTAACTCCCCTTGGCATGGAGTTCACTAGAGCTTCATAGGTTGCTACTGGAGTCCTCCTTCCACTCCTCCACCTTCCGTTTCTGGATGCTCCACAGACGGCCAGTCCAGCTCCTTTAATCTAAGTTTCTTTAGCAAGACACTGGTTGTTTTGGAGGTGTGTTTGGGGTCGTTATGTTGAAATACTGCCCTGTGGCCCCCCCTAGTCCGGAGGGAGGGGATGATTCTTTGCTTCAGTGTCACAGTACATGTTGGCATTCATGGTTTCCTTAACTGTAGCTCCACAATGCCAGCAGCTCTCGTGCAGCCCCAAACCATGACACTCCCACCACCATGTCCTGTTAAACCGCTGTAAGGGCTTTGCCACCATGCTACATGGGTCGCGTCGGGTTCGGACAAATATTTCACAATGGTTCGGTCACATCAGCTCAAAAACTTTTGATCATTAAAATAGTAAAGGCTACTACACAATGAAGCTCCAAAAGGTCTGTCTCACATGATGCTGCTTTGTGACATCAGTTGTAAAAAGCGCTGTATAAATAAATTTTATTTGATTTGATTGACGATGCAATTATAAAAGTATTTGTTAATAAAAAAATACAATACTTTGTTAATGTTAAGTAAAAGTAGGACGTACGCTCCGTCACGCTGGATCGTTTGCTTTTTCCCTGTACACAGGGATTGGTTTGTGTAACCATGACAACATAGCCATGACAGCGTTTCATTCAGTAGCCATAGCTAAAGCTGAAGCATCATGGGAGACGTATGAAAGAAATAGTTATCGGGAGAATTCAAAACAACAGAATATGAAGGAAAGTTTACTTGTTAGTTTGTTTAATGAGAGGATCATTATAATCACTTAGCAGCAGGTGTTTCAGTTGAACATTAAAATTCCAGTCAGGTTCGGTTCGGGTTCGGACAGAAACATATGAATGCAGGTTGGGTTCAGGTCGGGCTCGGTCACTGCTCTGTCGGATGCGGGTCGGGTTCGGACAGAAAAAAAGGGCCCAGCGCTCTAATGCCCATAGTCAAACATGGTGTGGGTAGTGTAATGATGCTTTTCTACTTCAGGATCTGAGTGAATTGCCCTAATTGAGGGAAGGGTGAATTTGATGGTCTACCGGAAAGTGCTACAGGAGAAAATCTAATAAGATAGAGAAGCTGGTACTATTGTGCTTGGCCAGTCATTGCTGAAAGGCATGGCCTTCTTATGCAATTGTTTGTTTAACCTTGAAATTCCTGGATTTCTGGCGCCAGACTGGAGATGTAGTTGTTTATACACATGTCAAACTAGTTAACAGTTAAGGACCATAGTATAACTCATTCAAATGACATATCAGATCCTCACTGAATGAGACTGAAGTGGGACATAGTTTTAATCATGGCAGAAGGGTATACGTAAGCAGATATTTCTTATGATAGAAATACATTCCATTATAAATTGTACTGTAATAAAGCAAGTTGAACTTGTCATTACAGAATGTTACTTTATTACCGTGTTATTTTAGATGTAATTAAGCTTATCTTTTTATATTATGAAACCATATTGTATATTCAAGTACTTTTTGCAAATTTTCTAGTAGAACTCCAATGAGCTTCAGGTTTGCCACCTAAGCAATGGAGGTGTTCTTTATCTGCTGTTGGTTTCAATAAGGGGTATGAACTGTTGTAGTTAATAAGCAGTGATGTGTCCATTATCTTTATTTGGACCAATTGGCAAATTGTAATTACAAATTTTAATATAGAGCTTAACAAGTGAACATGTGCCAGGTGAATAGTAATTAATAGTGAATAATAGATAAATAGTAAATGTAAAAAGAAAGCAATGCATCACACCATGTGTCATCTGCTGGTGTTGGTCACTGTGTTTTCTGAAGTTTCTCAACTAGGGCTGCAACTAACGATTATTTCAATAATCGATTAATCGGTCGGTTATTTTTTTGATTAATCGGATAAAAAAGAAAAGCGTTCATTTCTAACCCTTTATTCAAAAACAGAACTAAAAAATTTGGAAAGTGC
>JBBIGC010163240.1:0-16386 GCA_037576955.1 Lepidarchus adonis
CACTCGACACACTGAACAAGGGCGCTGGTAGACATGATCAAAGAACGTACCGTTTTAATCCTGTGTAGAGAGAGAGAGAAAACTTTCACTCCTTGCTGTCGCAGGTTCAGGTTCAGGCTCGAAAACTCCAAACTGCTACCGTTCATGTGTTGGAGGCTGATTGATCCATTGTTTGGTTTGAACTCTGTCCAGTGGAGTCTGTCGTACGTTGCCAGAGCTCAGACTTCGACTGCTACATGTGAACTCGGCCTGAGAGTGAGATCTTAGTCTGAATGAACTAAACTCTGCCTGACAATAAATATACACACCCTTAGTTTAGTACAGTGAATATCTAGGAATGTTCTTAACTGCAATTTCCCTTTAGGAGCATTTTCTCCATCACTCACTGCTTAACACAGGAAAGGCGAAGAAGTGCAGCACAGTCAAGTCTCAACATGAACTAAAATGAATTTTTTGTAATCATGTTAGGGACGTCTAAAGAAATATAAGATGCAAGAAAATATTGAATATACATGACACTATTATGTTTTATGTATTTATTTATTTTGAAAGGTGGCTCATTTGTCTGCCTTCCAGAATTAACAGCACCAGCAAAGCCTTTTCTGAAATATAAAGCATATTCACAGAAATACTGCATTATACGAGCAGCGCCATGTCCCTCTGTGACTCAGATAGCCGTTCTGTTGGGCTGCGGATTTAGAGCTTTGGGCTTGGAGGGTCTGAGCTGGAAATGAGTTGTGTCAGTTTTGCCAGTGTGCATTTACTGTTCATTGACTGCAGGCCAGGGGCTGGTCTACACTTCATTACCGATGCACTCGCACACTCAGGTGAAGAACAAGGCACAGACAGCGGAGGCTCAAACCACTCTGAGCTACAGAATAACTCACACTGCCTTCAGGTTGGGAAAGAAACACTAACACACACACGCATGCATGCACTAACACATGCAAATGCACACACAGTCATGTGCATACAAATGCATGCAAACCGATAGCTTCTTTTTCACAACTTTTTCTGGCAACTAAAGCTGTTGTGGTGCCTCCACATGACGCCTCTGTGCGGGCAGTGCAGGGCAGCTGTGTGACATCTATCAGATACATTAACGAAACTGGTGGCATGCTGAAATCAATGGGTTGTGCAAGATGTCGCATACTATACGCACAAAAACACACACATGCATGAACATGTGCACACACATTTAGTCATATGCTTACAGGCTTGTTCTTCCTCTCTCTCTGTCGCTCTCACTCAGACACAGACATTTGCCAAAAAGCAGAATGAGAGCATGCACACACACACACACACACACACACACGCACACACAAACATGGAGGAATAGACATGCACAGATTTGCCAAAAAGAATATGTGCTCTCTTACACACACACACACACACACAGACACAGACACACACGCAAACATGGAGGAATAGACATGAACAGATTTGCCAAAAAGAATATGTGCACACTCTCTCTCTCACACACACACACCACACACACACACACACACACACACAAACATGGAGGAATAGACATGAACAGATTTGCCAAAAAGAATATGTGCACTCTCTCTCACACACACACACACACACAAACATGGAGGAGCAGACATGCACAGATTTACCAAAAAGAATATGTGCACTCTCTCTCTCTCTCTCACACACACACACACACACACACACATGGAGGAACAGACATGCACAGATTTACCAAAAACAATATGTGCACACTCTCTCTCTCACACACACACACAAAGTGATTACCATATATCAAAGGCGACTTTGGGACAGGCCAGCACTGCAGGCTGCAGTGAATCAGAAGCACTGATGGGCCTGGGATGCTTTCTTTTCCTGGCTGTCAGTGTGTCTTAGAGCAGTGCTGTGTGATGGGTGAGTGTGACAGCACTGGGCTCTGCCTCCTGCACACAGCCTCAGCCATGCTCGTGCACAAACCGCAGCGGCAACGCCGCCACTAACCACCCTTTATCTGACAGACCACAATGTTCTGAGAAGCCAAGACCAAATGAGGCCCTTTTTCATTTCCAGGCATCATTCTGCCCATTGGCCCTTTTCAGTGTGATCAGATGCATCATGTTTTAAAAAACATATATTTAAGCATTAAATAAGCAATAAATATTTTTTTTCATGAAAATACAAATTAATCAAGCTTTTGTGATATTAAGGCAGGCTTTTTCATTTCAAGCTTTATTGAAACATGCTGCATGTCAAATGCAGCATAATGTGGAACAAGTAAATCAGAAAACAGATTTGATTACTTCACTATTTAGTTTAATCAGCAGCTTAAATATGCTGCATTGAATATATAGTCATCCCTGATGTGTATTTTACATATTTGCAACATTATTAATATCTTTGTTTAATATTTCTGTTTTTATCAATATACCCAACCAACAACAACATTAAAACTATGGACAGGTGACATGAATAACTTTACAAATCTCATTACAGTAGCACCTTTCAACAGATGGGATATATTAGACAGTGAGTGAACAGTCAGTTCTTGGAGTCAGTGTTTGGAAGCAGGAAAAATGGGCCAGTGGAAGTATCTTGTCTTCCTAGTATGCATTGGTTAGTACTGTATGTACCAGAAGTGATCCAAGAAAGGACAGCTGGTGAGCCAGCAACAGGCTCATGGGCGCCCAAGTCTAACTGATGTGTGTAGGGAAGAAGGTTAAGCCTAACTGGTCAAAAAAGTCTGGGTACGACAAAAAGGGGTCAGAACCACACAGTGCACACAATCAGAGCTGTTTCAGCAGCATGAAGGGGACCTACTGAATAATAGGCGGGTGGTCCTAATGTTAGGGCTGATACAGTATCTCACAAAAGTGAGTACACCCCTAACATTTTCATAAATATTTTTTCATTGGTCAACACTGAAGATATGACACTTTGCTACAATGTAAAGTAGTCAGTGTACAGCTTGAATAACTTGTATAATTTGCTGTCCCCTCAAAATAACTCAACACACACAACCATTAATATCTTAAACACTGGCAACAAAAGTGAGTACAGCCCTAAGTGAAAATGTCCATATTGTGCCCAATTAGCCATTTCACTCCTCAGAGTCATGTAACTCATAAGTGTTACAAGGTCTCAGGTGTGAATGGGGAGCAGGTGTGTTAGATTTGGTGTTATCACTCTCATAGTAGTCAATGGAAGTTCAACAAAGAACCTCATGGCAAAGAACTCTCTGAGGATCTGAAAAAAATATTTGTTGCTCTACATAAAGATAGCCGAGGCTACAAGAAGATTACCAACACCCTGAAACTGAGCAGCAGCACAGTGGCTAAGACCATACGGTTTAACAGGACACGGTCCACTCAGAACAGGCCTCACCATGGTCAACCAAAGAAGCTGCTTCATATCCAGAGGTTGTCTTTTGAAAATAGACGTACGAGACGTGCTGCAGAGGTTGTAGGGTGGGGGGGACAGTCTGTTAGTGCTCAGATCATATACCACACACTACATCAAACTTGTCTGCATGGCTGTCAACCCAGAAAGAAGCCTCTTCTAAAGATGATGTACCAGAAAGCCTGCAAACAGTTTGCTGAAGACAAACAGACTAAGGACATGGATTACTGGAACCATGTCCTGTGGTCTGATGACACCAAGATAAACTTATTTGGTTCAGATGGTGTCAAACGTGTGTGGTGGCAACCAGGTGAGGAGTACAAAGACAACTGTGTTTTACCTACAGTCAAGCATGGTGGTGGGAGTGTCATGGTTTGGGGTTGCATAAGTGCTGCCAGAACTGGGGAGCTATAGTTCATTGAGGGAACCTTGAGCGCCAACATGTACTGTGACTTACTGAAGCACAGCAATCAGAATCTGGGCTGCAGGGTAGTATTCCAACATGATAATGACCCGAAACTCACAGTTTCTGGACTGTGCTGGACTGGCCAAGCATGTCTCCAGATCTAATCACTATTAAGCATCTATGGGGCATCCTGAACCAGAAGGTGCTGGAGTGCAAGGTCTCTAACATCCACCAGCTCCATGATGTCAACATGGAGTAGTGGAAGAGGGTTTCAGTGGCAACCTGTGAAGCTCTAGCACTTTAGGAAAATTTGGACATTTTCACTTACGGGTGTACTCATTTCTGTTGCCAGCAGTTTTGACATTAATGGCTGTGTGTTGAGTTATTTTGAGAGGACAGCAAACTACACTGTTTTACAAGCTGTACACTGACGACTTTACATTGTATCAAAGTGTCATATCTTCAGTGTTGTCCCATGAAAAGATATAATAAAATATTTACAAAAAAGGGGCATCTCACGTTTGTGAGATACAGTCTATTCATATATTCTATATATTTATGATTCTATTACTTTCTAATCTGTTCTCTGTCTACTTACTAACCTTGTTTTAGAAGCTCCTGCTAAATTCCAGTAAATGAACAATAGCAAAGAGATGTTTATTGGTGAGCATCAACTACTTGTTACTTATTTAGCTTTAAAAAGTACCTTGGAGCAGAAATAATTTTTATGGTAATGTCTTCTTCTTACATTTCTTGCTCATCATTTTAGATAATAGGTAGATTTACATATCCTCACATAAGATTTACAAGCAGCCCACATGCAACACTAAAGTATATAGGACAGTTAGCAAGCATATCTTAGTTGGAACTTGGCCATGGGTTCATTATGAATGGGTGGCTACATTACACTGCAGTTGTGCAGCTGACTTATGATGACAAGTAGTATTCCAGTTGAGTTCTCATTGAACTTGTCCACAATAAGGGCCTGCAAATGCTAAGTGCTTGCATTAATGCAAATACAGTTTTACAAATACTTGTTTAAGTTGTAATTTTAAAACGGAAGCTAATATCAAAGTGGTTACATTTATAAGGAACCATTTCTTTTATTACTTTTCTTTTATTACTTTTCTGCCCAAATCGTGAGGACTTATAGTAACACAGTATTACCAACACTGGGAGGGTGGAGTCTGGCATCTGCTCCCTCTGAGGAGTGTAAATCACCGTCTTTTCGCTAATGCAAACTTTGGATGGTGTAACACGGTCCCGAACCCAGAGAGAGTGAAGCCGTTTGGGAGATCTTGAACTCATAAGGGAAATCATAAAGGCATCATTAATTATTGAAATATAATGAAATATACTAATCAATTCTTGCATCAGATCCTCTAGGTTTTTTTAATCTGCTATACAATATTCTCTTTTCCATTAATATACACTACCATTCAAAAGTTTGAGCACACTTTCCCCATTCAGTTGAATGTGAAAGTGTGTCCAAACCTGAGTGATAGTAGATATTCTTGCTTTCTGTAAACCAGACGTTCAGAAGCACTGAAAAGTAAATGTGTTCATGCTTTTGGGATATGCTCAGACAAAGCCCTGGGGGTTGTGTATAGCTACGAGCAACAACGAGATTTATTCATGCACACGAAATTTAATAATTAATTGAGAAATGTAATTTTACATGCTCAGACGTTCAAACAAGAATCTGAATGTGAAAATACACCTGTATCTTATCCTGACTGCTGGGAATGATTCTAAAGCAATGGCATTACCTGTGTAAATTCTGAGTCACTACTTTACCTCTTGCTTGTGTGGGAGAAAAGCATTTAGTGGAGGGAGTGAGCCATGGAGAAGAACTAGGGCAGCTACAACTGGTAGCAAACGTCTCCGTGGGCAGTCTATGCTCTGGCACACACACTGGGGTGTGACTCGTCAGAGCCTATCACTCCTCGCTGCAGCCCAGTAGTCTG
The DNA here is from genome assembly GCA_037576955.1 of Lepidarchus adonis. Classification (NCBI taxonomy): domain Eukaryota; kingdom Metazoa; phylum Chordata; class Actinopteri; order Characiformes; family Lepidarchidae; genus Lepidarchus; species Lepidarchus adonis. The sequence continues at coordinate 5,743 of JBBIGC010163240.1, forward strand.
TTGCGTATGCCGTGTGCGTGGCCGGATCCGAAAACAGACACTGTCAGGTGTGATAAGAGTAAAGGTACAGAAATCTGCTATGAAACCTTGCCCCGTCTGGTTCCCCTCACACCACTGGCCTCTTCTGCCCATGGTCCACCCTAAATACTGTGGGATGTGCTTGCCTGTTTGTGCTTCACCTGGAGGTCCAGCTTTCCCAGACCTCAGCATTAGCCTCGCTGCATTTAACATCATTAATTGCCTCATAAATGTTGTTTTTTCAAGCATGGTTATTTTTGTGCGTTTGCACATGAATGGGTTCGTCCTTTCTTTTAGGACACTGAATTATATTTGTCCTGGCATAAAAGGGGTCCAGGAACCCCTAACGGCTCCTTTGTTACCATTTACCCCTAAATGTAATTAAATACAATTAAAAGTATTCAATCAGATGAAAGATGTCTAGTGATTGATGTTTGTTTCCTTACTTTTGCTTTGTAGCTAATGTAACACGTGGTCATAATTGTTGGTGCCCTTCCATTACAGAAAGAAAAACCCACAATGGTCATGGAAATAACTTGAAACTGACTAAAGGAAAAATATCTAACAATTTACTGAGAATTTACTAATGAAAATCAGACACTGCATTTATCTTTATTCTAAACAGCAAACTAATGAAACTGGCCTGCACAACCTTTTGAGGCAATCAAGCGATTCCTGTAACTCTCAATGCACCTGTCAACAGGTATTTTATATTTCACTATTCATGAGCAGACTGCTCCAGCTGTCTCAGGTTTAAAGGGTGCCTTCTCCAGACTGCATGTTTCAGCTACTTCCACAGATGTTCCATAGGATTTAGATCAGGGCTCATAAAAGCCACTTCAGAATAGTCCATCGTTTTTTTTTCTTTTTAGTTGTGTTTTGGGTCATTATCCTTTTGGATGACCCATGACCTCTGACGGAGACCAAGGTTTCTGACGCTGAGCAGCAGATTTTGCTCCAAAATGACTTGATATTCTTGAGATTTCATTGTACAATGCACAGATTCAAGACTCCCTGTGCCAGACAAAGCGAAGCAGTCCCAGAACACAACTGAACCTCCACCATGTTTCACATTAGGTACAGTGTTCTTTTCTTGGTGTGCTTCATTTTAGCATCTGTGAACACAGAGCTGATGTGACTTTGACAAAAAGCTCCAGTTTTGTCTCATCAGTCCAAAGGACATTCTCCCAGAAGCTTTGTGGTTTTCAATATACATTTTGGCAAATTGCAGTCATGCTTTTTGTATGATTAGCCTTCAACAGTGGTGTAGTTTTCCATGAAGTTCACTTTGGCTTAAACAGTGATGGATGATGTGACCTGACACAGATGAACCTTGTCCTTGGATTTCACCTCTAGTCTCTTTGGAAGTCGTTATGGGCTCTTTAGTTACCATTCGTATCATCCGTCTCTTTCAATTAGTCTTCAATTTTCCTCTTGCGCCCTTGTCCAGGGAGGTCGGCTACACTCCAATATACCTTAATATGTATTAATATACTAATAATATGTGCAGCTGTTGTCACAGGAACATCAAGTTGCCTGGAGATGGTGTTATAACCTTAATACCACCATAATACCAAACAGCGCAGTGACTACTTCTCATCCTTTAATAAACAACAAACTAATAAAACTGACTAAAAATGATGGCACTCCTAGAAAAGTCTGACAATAATTTGACTAGAGGGTCAAATTAAACTAGGGTGTGTCCTGTTAGCATCACAGGTGTCTTCAAGCTTGCAGTTGGTCACTGTCTATTTAAAATAGTTCTGTTGGACCACAGTTCAAAAACAATGTCTGATTTTCATTTGTTAATTAACCACCTCTACACAACCTGCTGAAGTTCAGATCTATGTTTTTACTTTAATTTTAACCTATATGTGCATTATCAGATTTGCTGAATTTAATAAAACAAGTCATAAATTTACACAATAAACAATATAATATCAGGTTTTTGTTCATCCCTGCTGGTTTGAGTTCATGGTCGAACTCATGGTCGAACTTTCCCTTGTGGAAAACCCACAAGGGACTGCTAAACAGACATGAAAGACAGAGTTCCAGTAAACAGAAACAGATATTACATTTTGATTAAACGATTAAGGTAATTTTTCTGATCAGTATTGTGTTACTATGTCAAGCTGTACAGTAAACATATGGATTTTGAGACACTTTTATTTACAGACATGAAAGATAGACATGAAACAGTAGAAGCCTGAATTTTGTCTGTGCTTTGGTCCAAAACAAAAGAAGAAAATTTCAGGTCAATTTCATGTCTTGGCCAAACTGATAAATAAGTAAATAATGGTGTAAATTAGTACGGTTTTCCACAAACTATAACTTTAATGATCCATGTCTTGTTTAGAGAGGTAGAAGTCTTGCAGCTTAGCAAAAAGGATAAACATCTGCAGGATTAATGAAATATATTTTCTAAAAGGAAAGAGACAGACAGAGAGTAGATCATAAGATTACCTGCAATATTACATTATATCATTTCAAAACCTAATTTTATTGATCATCTTAAAAGGTAAGATCCATTCGATAGGCTTCCATATTCTATTGCCTTATTGCAGTCTGGCTGAAGTCTTGCAGCACCTGAAGGCTTTGTATCCACTGAGTGAATGGACTTCATAAAGGAGTGGGGTTCATATAGTGAGAATTAGAATATTACAGTTATTGTTAGATGATATTGGACACAGCTAGCGATACAATAGTAAGATAGGGCAACAGAAGCTTCAAAGGTGAGAGAAAATGAACGAATGAAATATTAACATATAATTACAATTGAGTCTTGATTTGAAGAAATATGTTTCTAGACCTTATTGATTAACAATGCATGTGTAATCTAACATTACTTACCTTAACATTTGGATTCTTACTCAGCAAAGAACAGAACCTCCATTGATTCTAAATGTAGACTTAAATGACAAATTTATGGCTGTGTCCCAAACTGCATACTACAAAAGTTAAAGACATAAGAAATAGTACCCAACTTTTAGAAAAGCTTGTTGTTTTATCAATAAGTCCAGTTTGTGTGCTACTCTATGACTCTGAAATTTTTGCTCTTTTCTCCATCCCTTCCACAACATGTAACTTCATACATTCCCCTCAACATTGAGTTATGTATCTGCACCATGAACACACAAAACAGCAATAAGCTTATAAAAGACATTTTTAGGGACAAATTATTCTTTAAAATTTTTCACTTAAACCGCCGAAAATTTCGCATTCAGGGAATTTCAGTGCCAATCGATGAATTTCAGACCCTTCAATAAAACTGTTGCTGGGGTCCTCTACTTCTTTTTCGAAATTTTGTGACTATGTCGCTGCCCCCCAGTCTGGGAGACTATTTCCCTCTAGTGGACTGACAGAGGAATGGCCCCATGGCATTACACACATTGGTGCTAGTTTGATGTAAGTCGAGGACCCCAGTATTGTATTATTCAGAACAGTGGTTCACAAATTTTGAAGGATATTGCACAAATCAAAACTACAAGCATTTGACTGTACAAATGTTTTCTGAAAGTTTAATCCAACATTTAAAGAAATGAGGAATTCTTTTGTTTTGTTTGTATTGTAGTAGTATCGATGCAAATTCAGAAACCATGTTTACCTGTAGTGTAGCAGTGATGTGTGTATATATTTTTGCTTTTGGAAAACTAGCCATATCTCTGAAGAAACTCCTTATAATCTAAAAAAAAAAAATAATAAATTACATATCTATTTCTGACAACAACCTTTTTTATCTGGTTTTGACGTTTTTTAAATGTAATCAGTTGTATCAGTAGCTAAATGGAAAATGCTGGAGTATTCCTTTACTAATTCTTGTTTATTAAGTCTTGTTTTAACCACAAAACTGTCATTTAGGTTTTCCTTCCTATTTTTTATGCTCTCATTCAATTATTTTTTTCCAAAAGCAATGTGATGGCACACAGCCAGCTCAGAGTTCACACAGCAACATTTCACCATGTAGAATATCAAAGTGTAGCTTTACTGGGAATACTGATGCTTATTCTAATCTGTTCCAGTGGAATCTATATCCAGCTTGGGCAAACTGAGTATACCAGCATTCCATACCACCAGGGAAGCTGCAAGAGGATGCTAAATCAGGTCAGAGTCTTCAGATCATACTCAGGTTCCCCATTGTTTCTCAATGGGACTGCACAGACAGCATGCTAATATCCAGCAGCAGGACATCTTCAAATGGTGCAGCCCATTTTGTTACAACATCTAAAGGGAGGTTTGGAATTTCTTTAGATTTCCTGTAGACAAAATGACAAACAACCTATACTGTTTAGGCAGCTCTTTTGTTTATACAGAATAAAGTTTTAGCTCATCGGAATTCAGAGTCAGACTTTTTTTTTCTAATGAGAAGCATGAATCTCTACACAAGAACCTATAATTTGCCTAACTTGCTGGTTTGTAATGAAGACCTCAGCAGCATTTCTGTCAAGAACTGATGAATGACTTTCTCTTTGCAAACTGTTTAAATTTTCTCCAGAATCAATGTTTTTCTGATTCTGTGTAGAGTGAAGAAACTCTCCCTGTGTTTGTGTGGGTTTCCTCTGGCATCTCCGGTTTACTTCCACTGCTCAAAGGCTTGTGGCTACTCTGGCTACTCTAAATTTACACATACAGGTACAGGTTTTGGGCACCTCTTGATGAATAACAAATATTGGTCATTTTGATGTAAACACAGTCTCTCTAGGACATAGGAAAATACACAATATTGTCAGCAAACATTGATGCATAGTTACTTTTAATGCCATAAAATGAACAAAAATAAAAAAAATAAAAACATTATTATGGCACTGTGCAATCGTTTGGGCATCCTAAGAGTTCCAAAGTCTCAGATTCTTTTTACAAAGTTTCAGACCTAAATCAGCTCATTAGATCTGATGCATGACAACAGCTGTCATTAGTAAATGCCATTAGTAAGTTTCAGCTTGAGCCAATATCAAAGCTTTACAAATATTCTGACTTTTCAAACCTTGTGCACACACTTTTGGACACTCAACAACCATGAGTTCCTCTAAGTAGCTGTGTAAGAATCTAAAACATGAAAGTTATTGGTGCCCAAAATGCAGGAGAAGGCTACAAGAAGATAGCAAAGTGTTGTCAGCTTGCAGTTTCCACAGTAAGAAATGTAATTAAGAGATGGCAGTTCAGGGGAACTGTGGAGGTCAAGGTGAGATCTGGAAGAGCAAGAAAACTTTTGCAGAAAACTGCTCATGTGCTCATTCCCAATTAGCTGAAAAAACCTGCAGGAAGATTTAGCAGACTCAGGAGTGGTGGTGCACCGTTCCACAAGACCTTCATGGAAGAGTCAACAGAAGAAAATCTTACCTGTGTCCCCATCATAAAATTCAACATTAGAAGTATGCAACAGAACATCTACAGAAGCCTAATACATTTTGGAAACAAGTGCTGTGGACTGATGAAGTTTAAACAGAACTCTTTGATCACAATCAGAAAAGTCATGTCTGGAATAAAAAAAACAAAAAGGAGCAGCATTTCATGAAAAGAACACCTTGCCAACCATTAAGAATGGTGATCATGCTTTGGGACTCTAAAATGCATTTGCAAGCTGTAATATCTGCCATAGCAGGTGTTAATAAGTACTAATTATGTAGGGTGCCCAAACTTTTGCACAGTGCCATAATAATGTTTTTATTTTTTATGGCATAAAAAGTAACTATGCATAAATGTTTGCTAAAATATATTGTGTATTTTTTCCATGTCCTACTGAGACTGTGTTATCATCTTTCAATCACATAAACACCTAAATCTGTTATGTATCAAGGGGTGCCCAAACATTTGCATAAGACTTTAGGTGTGCATGTGTGTGTGAATGGTTGTCTTTATGTTGGCCTCCTGTCCAGGGTGAACCCTGCCTTAGTCAACTGAGATTGGCTCTAGCTTCCCCGCAACCAAATGGTTAAGTGGTTTGAAAATTCAATAAAAGGATTTCTTGATACAAAGTGTAATGGTTATTAAAAGTACTCATGAGCACATGTGTCTACATTCATCCCAGTAGCATGATGGTTTATTATGCATTGCCTTCTGAGGGCTTGAAGGTGCCACACATTCCACAGTGGTTTCTAGACTTTTCCCTACATGCACTGAGACTTCGCCAAATTGTGAATCCGTATGTTGAAAGACCTAAACTCTTCATAATAATGCATTTGGTGAATGCTCCTTTTTAAGCCCAGTCATGATTACAGGTTCTGTTACCAGTTCACCTTCTTATCGTACAATGTTTCAGCATGATGTTACTTGTATGATCTATAAAGTTTTCACTCATATTTTGATCTGTCCCAACTTATAGTGGCACGTCATATTTAAAATGTGTTTATATTTGCGAAATACAATCAAGCTGGCCAACCAAATCATTAAAGGCCATTTGTTTGTACTTTGGTTAGTTAAAGAAATTAAAATTTCTGTTCTCATTGCATTTAAATTACTGCAGTGATGATCAGAATTTCTCTGTAGACTACAAAGCACCTTGCTCTGGATAGAAGCGTTAAATGACGTAAATGTAAATGTATTTAAAAACTCCCCTTCTTTAAAGTCATCAAGGAATGTTCCATTAACATGCTATTCAAGTGCAGTTCTGATGCAATGCAAATCTATTCACTGCTTTAAAATCGCTCCCTTCAAACCTCCTGACAGGTGCCATTAAAATGAAATAACTTGATAATTAATATTATTCACTTCACCTGTCAGTGGTGTTAATGTTATGGCTGATTGTTGTTTGTGTCAGAAGCACAGCTTGGTGGATACTCGCTTATACCTTTACTGAAACTGACAGAGCTCATTTCCTCCATAATATCATTTCCCAAGCGGAGTTCAGCTCTCCTTTCTTTCTGCATTTTCTGTCGCTCCTTTGTCCTCTTGAATCTAAACCGGTGAAAAAAATAAAAAAACAAGAAAAAAAATACACTGGGTTAATTTGGCTGCGAGGGTTATATTGCACAGCACAAGCTCATTATTTCAATCCTCACGTGCCTCTGGACACAGCAGAGCCTTTTTCCTTTTGTTTGATGCCAGCTCTCGGCCTCTCTCGCTCTGAGATGATGAACATGGGAAGGAGCAGGATGAGAGGACTCAGCTTTGCTGAGCTGTTTGTATTCATAAATATGTAGAGGGAAGAATATTAAGGGTTTCCATTTTGGTCATCAACATCATCTATTATTTAGAGAACGCTACAAAAAAAGGGTCTCTGTTGCAGTTAATTTCAATTAATGTGCTGTCACACAGACGCTTACATTACACCACATGCTACAACTTAAAGGAACATTTTGCAGATCTGCACCAACCACCGTTTCATCATCACAACCTCCCTTATTGTCCCTATACTTAGCACAGAAGTCGCATTTTTAAAATTTTTACCTAGAATGTTTTCTCGGTTTTCTTCACTTTACTTTTCCACAGGGTGGGACATTGAAGTAGTGGTTAGCACAGTTGCTTCACAGCAAGGTCATGGGTTCGATTCCAGGTGTTCTGATAAACTGTCCTACCACAGCTCATTTTTACAAATCTTATCTATCGAATGGGACTACCCTTTTGGAAAAGGCAACATATACTTCAGGTAGCCCATGCCAATACACTTTAATCAAAACATTCTACCACTGTTAATACTTACTGTTATAAATATATGGGCAGTTTTGACCTAATATATACAGTGGATCTGTACTCAATAGATAACCACACATGGTGCTCTGCAGGAAATGTCAGGTGAAATGCTGAGCTTCACATAGTACCTTACTTTAGGGCATCTTAAACATTACACAATAGCAGGCTGTAGAAAAAAATAAATAAAAAAAAACACCTGCACACAAAGCTTGTTTTTTTATTGTATTTTGCACACGAGTCACAAAGGAAACACTGATTTTGTTGTGTATGTGCAGAAGGAATGGTGTTTCAATAAAATGTTACAATTACATTTATTAATTTAGCTGATGCCTTTATCCAAAGCGACATCCAGGTGAAGGGCCATGTTAAAATGTTAGAACATGCACAAGAACAGTCAAACCTTGTTAGCCAGTAAGAGAATGCAACGCATGCATGTAATGATGCTGTGGATGCATCTGTGATAGGTCCAGCATGCGTTAGTGTTGCCCACCCAACAGCAGCAACAGTAGCAGTAGCAGAGACCTATAGAATTAGCATGAATGACAGCGTTGTAGGCTATAGCACTAACATGGACCCAAGCAAAAACTATTTGGCAGCCACCAATTCTGCAAGTTGTCCCACCTAAAAAGACGAGAAAGTGCGTAATGTTGATTATAGGTTTTCTTCCACTGAGAGAGACAGAATGTAAAAAAAAATCCAGGAAATCACATTGTATGCTTTTGAAAGAATTTATTGTATAATGGTGCCGAAAATAAGCATTTAGCTCCTACAAACAAGCAAGAATTCTGGCCCTCATAGACCTGTTACTTCTTCTTTAAGAAGGTCTTCTATCTGGGGAAGGCTACGAATGAGCTCTTCTAATGGAACCTGTTTGAACTCGTTATCAGTATAAAAGACACCTATCAACACCTTCAAACAGTCAGACTCCAACCTCCACCATGGCCAAGATCAGAGAGCTGTCTAATGACACCAGGGACAAGATTGTTCACCTGCACAAGACTTGGATGAGCTGATCTACAATAGGCAGCAGCTTTGTGAGAAGAGATCAACTGTTGGAGCAATTATTAGAAAATGTAATAAATACAAGATCAATGCCAATGTCTCTTGACTTGGGGCTTCATGCAAGATCTCACCTCATGGTGTATAAATGATCTTTAGAACAGTAAAGAAAAATCCCAGAACTACACGGGGGAACTGGTCAATGACCTGAATACAGCTGGGACCATAGTAACAAAGGTTACTATTAGTAACACATAATGTCATCATTAAAGGATTAAAATCCTGCAAAAATGAAAATAAAACTATTTGGTATAAACACCATTTGTTGTGTTTGGAAGGGGGAGAATGCTGAGTTGCATCGCAAAAACACCATACCCACTGTGAAGCATGGGGGTGGAATCATTATGCTTTGGTGCTGCTTTTCTGCAAAGGGGAAAGGATGACGGATCCATTTTAAGGAAAGGATGAATGAGGCAATGTATCATGAGATTTTGGACAAAAATCAGTGAGAGCATTGAAGATGAAACGTGGCTAGACAATGATCCCAATCACACCACCCGGGTAACAAAGGATAACAAAGGAGAGGCTACATAAAAAGCAATTCAAGGTTCTGGAGTGGCCCAGCCAGTCTCTGGACCTCAATCCAATAGAAAATCTGTGGGGGGAGTTGAAAGTCTGTGTTGCCCAGTGACAGCCCCATGTTTGACCTCTGTCATTGCCAACCAAGGTTACATTGCAAAGTACTGAGGTGAACTTTTGTTATTGACCAATATCTTATTTTATTCACCATTATACAAATAAATTATTTAAAAATCACACAATGTGATTTCCTGGATTTTCTTTTACATTGTCTCTCACAGTTAAAGTAAACCTATGATGAACATTACAGACTCATCTTTTTAAGTGGACCAGAACATTCAGAAGAAAAACAATTTCTCAGTTAAAGCCACAAAACTATATTTTCTTAGCACATGCCAAAAAAATGCAATAAAATGTAATACTATAAATACTTTGAAAAAGTTTATTTTCTTGTTTTGGTGTAGATCTGAATAATAAGTAGAATAATTATGGAATTATGGAATTATGGAAAAATAAATCCCTTTGGGGCAGAAAACGACCCTCACTGGAAGAAGCTTATCATTTTTCCATAATGGCCATTTCACAACACATTATCCCTTGTGTAATATTTTAAATGATTCGGTTTGAATTCTTTGTACAATTAGATGGTTTGCCAAGATTGAGAAACCTTTCCATGTGATTTTTCAAAAAGACATTGATGCATAGTTATTGTTCTGCCATAAATTGAACAAAAAAAGAACATATATAAATATTATTATGGCACTATACAAAAGTTTGGGCACCCTCAGAGTTCCAAAGTCTTGGATTCTTTTTCGACCTTAATCAGCTCTTTAAATCTGATGCATGGCAACAGCTGTCATTAGTAAATGTCCTTAGTAAATATCAGCTGGTGCCAATATCAAAGCTTTACAAATACTCTGACTCTTCAAACCTTGTGCACACACTTGTGGACACTCAACAACCATAAGTTCCTTTAAGCAGCTGTGTAAGACTCTGAAAATGAAAGTTATTGATGCCCGGAATGCAGGAGAAGGCTACAAGAAGATAGGAAAGTGTTGTCAGCTTGCAGTGTCCACAGTGAGAAATGTAATTCAGAGATGGAGAAAACTCTCAGAAAGATTTGCTTGTATGCTGGTCAGAAAGACAAACCAAAATCCCCATTTGACTGCAAAACCAGCAGGGAGATTTAGGAGACTCAGGAGTGGTGGTGCACCGTTCCACAAGGCCTTCATGGAAGAGTCAGCAGAATAAAACCTTACCTGTATCCCCATCATAAAATCCAATGTCAGAAGTTTGCAACAGAACATCTGTGGACTGATAAATTTAAAATACAATCTTTGGCCACAATCAGCAAAGACATGTTTGGAAAAAAAAGGAACAGCATATTATGAAAAGAACACCTTGCCAACCATTAAGCATGGG
>JBBIGC010163303.1:0-16382 GCA_037576955.1 Lepidarchus adonis
AGAGAGAGAGAGAGAGAGAGAGAGAGAGAGAGAGAAGCTTAGGGAGAACATGTGACAGAGAAAGCGAGAGAGACCAAGAGAGAGAGAGACTCTTGACAGAGCTAGAGAGAAAGAGAGACTCTGACTGAACTAGAGAGAAAGACTGACTGAACTTGAGAGAGAGAGTTTTTTTGACAACCCAGATGTTTTCAAAACAACCTGAATCACCCCTTTCGAATAGAATCTGAAATCTATTGATATTCATGCTTTCATCAGTCTCTTGAAAACATTGACAGGATTGTTCACCTCAAATCCTTTTATCAGATCCTTCCTACTGGCCCAGATGGGCATTTTTGCTGTTCCCAAGATATAATGAACTAACTGACACTGTTCCTTTTTTTCCTGCTATAACTGAGCCCCAAAATAAAATCCTGCATAGTAAAAGCCTTTCCAAAACAAAAAAACATTTTGTCCAGCAAATAAAAATAATGGAAGTAATCTTGAACAATCCATAAAACAATGAAAAACAGTCTCTCTGTCACCACAGTGTGGACAGTAAGGATTAATTGACGGGTTTAAAACCGAGACAAAGGCGTTAACTACCACAATGCTATGAGCAATCCTCCACTGCAGGTCCCCATACGACCTGCGCAGGGGTGGAGAGAGAGAGCAAGGGGGGGGGGAAAGAGAGAGAGAGAGAGAGAGAGAGAGAGAGAACACTATTTACAGCAGCTCAAGTTCATCTCCGTGCCCCATCGCAACCACACAACTAAATACACAAAAAAATAATAAAAATGATAAATAATTATGAAATAAATATTTTTAAAAAAGGAAAAAACAATGAAGAGAGGTGCATAAAACAATTCACCCTACATGTAAATTAAACCGTTAAACCAGCCCCCACACATAAAAAAAACACTCCTTTATTAACAAATAGTAGGCCTCTCACCATTAACCCCATCTCCATCCCCCAAACCCTTCTTCTTATTCTTCCTTGTACACCCTACTGCTAACTTCACGACCCCATATAAAAATTTTAAAAGCACCACTCTGTCCTTCTTCCTGGCTGAAAAAGGAGGCCCATTAATAAACATTTTAAAATTAAACCCCCTTAAAATCTTTACACCACAGTCCCTGACCAGGTATAAAATCCCTCATAACCATTCACACCGAATAAAAACATCCATCAAGGTCTGAAGGAGGAACGTAGAGCTATAGCTGCACTGCCTGAAGTCTTTGTACTGCAACTATAGTCCTTATGTCCATCAGTCCTTGCCCCCCTTTCTGCACTAGAAGGTATAGCACTGCAGCCTTTAACCAATGTTGACCACTTCAAAAGAAGTTGACCAGCTCTCTCTGTACCTCCGTAATGATTCCTGAAAGGAGGTTCAGCATTGTGAACTGGTGCCACAGGGCCGATGCTATGAGGTGGTTGGCCACCAGAACTCGACCCTTATATGAGTAGCTGGAGTAGCAACCATTTCCACTTAGACAACCTTGCCCGGACTCTTTCCACCAGCCACTCCCAGTTTCTACCCTGCACCTCTACTGACCCTAACCAAACAGGAAATATAAAAAAAAAACTCCTCCATCTAACCTCGTGTGGCATCCCCGGTGGCGGATGAACTGCATGGCCCACACCACAACACCTAATTTTTGCCCCCACTTCCAACACAGACAACCTATGTATGGTCAAAAGAGGCCAATGAATACAACTGCCCTGACAGAGGGCAGCCCTGCCGAATCCCCCTCCTCACTGAAACAGGAATCTCAACCCCCCACCCTCCCCAACCTTTATCATACAGGTTGCTCCTATACACAAAAGCTTGACACAGGCAATAAAACTCTTCCTAAGCCTAAAGGCCCCCAAAACATTGAACAGATTTGTGAGATCGCCCTTCTTTGGTAATAGGGCAAGCACAGTCCTTCCCTAAAATACTCCAAAAAGCTCTATAGAAATCCACTGGTAGTCCGTTGATTCCAGGGGATCTCCCAACCATTAACTGTTGAACCGCCTAAGTCACCTTCTCAAAAGTTAAACCAGAATCCAGTTTCTGCCAAAGTCCTGGATCCAACTGAGAAAGGTCTTTCAAAAGTTATTGAGAAGCCGTCTGATCAGAGCCCTGTGCAGCGTACAAATCAGCTTAGAACCAAACAGTTAACCTCCTCATCTCCACAGGATCTGTCCTCCTTCCATAGCGACTCCAGGGATTGAGCCACTACAGTGGATTTCACCAAGTTAAAAAAAAACCTAGTAAGATATAACGTGTCAACAGGAACGTAGTATTAAAGCATGATCTACCTGCTCGTTAAAAACTACCCCCAGATCATGTTTCTTAGCAGTCAAAACCCCAAGCCCTGCTTCATTCTGATTAATCATCTCTTCCTGGATCCTACCAATCTCCTGCTCCAAACACTGAACAGCCTTCCTCAACCTCATGGTAGGATACAAACTCTGCCTTCTTCTTGGCCAATTCCCACCAAAATACTTTCACAAAATCTTTTATCCTGTAAAAGCTTTTTGCTACAATACCACAGACAGCTTCTGTGCTTGTAAAACTCCACTGTACATAGTTGATGATTAAAGAATGATACAGGAAAGATGTGAGGCTGACTAACTAAATCTCATGTCATTAGACAAATAAAACCTGTCAAGTCGTGCTGCACTCATGCGCTCTACACCCGCTTTGACCCAGGTGTACTTCCTGACAAACGGATGTTTTTCCATCTAAATATCAGTCAAATTATGCACAGACACAGTGCTGGCTAAAGCAGCTACAGACTAGGGGTGTGACTCATCCCCCAGTTCTATCCTTCATAAAATCAAGAGTGCCATTCCAGACCATGGTAGCACCCAAAGAGTGGGAGAACAGAATACCCATTCCAACACTAACATTGGTCCCATGACTCATAAAAACGTCCCCCCTCCACCATATGACACACGCAGCTATGTGCTAACTCCTGAAACTGAGCCTGCTTCCCCCTGTCTCTCAACCCATTCACATTCAAAGAACCCACCCTCAGGACCCCCATCCACACAAAAAAGAGAGAGAACACAGTCAAGTAAGAACAGGAGAAAAGAGACAGAACTATTCCTGTATGACCCTAGATTACACATTTCACCAGCTAGAACTCGCTCTCCATCCATATTTAGCCGTTTTTGCCATCCTAATTGCAGTCACATGTTTCATGTGAAAAAGTATCATACCCCACACTCTTCTGAACCTTTAGCACAAAGCACACAAACTTATCTAGATCTGAGAAGAACTCACTAACCTCCAGAAGCCCTTCAGAAGACCAATATCCCTTGGTCTCATCTAAAAAAAATATTGATCTACAGTGTAGAGCGACTCACTACCAAACTGACTGCTCCCCACATCCGATACCTTTGACAGCCTGTCCATCCATCCCCTCCTCTAATGATCCTATAGACTCTGCCTGCGCCTCTCTCACTCCCTGAGACCCACAGTGTAAACCACCATCTCCAACCCCACTCAGCTCAACCCCCACCTCACTTACAGTTGCTTCCCCAGCCTCCTCACTAACCTGCTCCCCCAAGCCGCTCCATCTCACTCTCTGACACCCCCACTGACATGCCCACCTTCAACACCCTCACCCTGACCCCCACCACCAGCCTACTCCTTTTCTACCCCCCCCACCTTGCCACCCTGCTGATTCCTCCCAATGACCCCCTCAAACCCTTCACTCGTGCTAACCTTTTACACACTACCACTAACCCCTTACCCTGGCTACTCTGCTTACCTTCCAAACTAACCTGCTCCTCCTCCCCACTCCCGTCCCGACTCACCTGTAATTAATTCTCCCCACCACCTCACTGTTCTCTACTCGCTGCTCCTACCTGTCCCATCTCCATGCCTCCAGCAGCCCCGGCATCTGATGCTTCCTCCCCGTCTGTGGTCGAGTCCTCTTTCCCTTTTATTTCACTCTGATCTGTCTAATGCTTGTGCCTGAGGCCGCCACACTGGAAGCAGTGCAGACTCTCTGTGCTGGCATAGAGCATTTATGAGCTCTCCCCATGCAGTACACGGAATGACACCTCCAGCATTTTATCAGGACCATTAAAAAACATAAACACCTGGTGTCTGAAAGACAGGGCGTGTTTCAGCTATACGTTCTTATAGCCAAGTGGGATCAGTGTGAGTTCGCTTGCACATTTCCTGAACCGCCTGAACTCATTACCTATCAGCTCATTTGAAATATACAGTGGGACGTTGGAGATGGTGACTTTCATTGCTGGTGTAAACAATGGCGATACAGTGATGAACGGCACCCAAATCCCACTCTCTGCCAGCTGATTTACCAGCTGTTCATTTCCAACACATACCTCCGCCGCTTTAATAAACTAAGCAACAAGCTCTCCCACATCCTCCACTGTAGCTTCCGAGATGAGAACACATCTGACCAGTTTGCATGGGATAAGGTTATCTCTCTACACCGTAGTTTTGTAATTCAAGAGAAACATGCTCCGCACACCTGCACATGCACAGAGAAGAGAAAGAGAGAGAGAAAGAGAGAGAGAGAGAGAGAGAGAGAGAGAGAGAGAGAGAATGAAAGAAAGAGAGAGACTGGAGGTAGGTGGGAGAAAGGGAGATAAAGAGACTCTGACTGAGCTACAGTAGCGAGAGAGAGAGACTCTGAGCTATTGAGAGAGAGACTGACTGAGCTAGAGAGAAAGTGAGAGAGAAATTCTGAGCTAGAATGTGTGTGTGTGTGTGTGTGTGTGTGTGTGTGTGTGTGAGAGAGAGAGAGAGAGAGAGAGAGAGCCTCTGACTGAGCTAGAATGTGTGTGTGTGTGAGAGAGAAAGAGTGAGAGAGAGAGATAAAGAGAGAGAGAGAGAAACTCTGACTGAGCTAGAACGAGAGAGAGGGAGAGAGACTGACTGACCTAGAGAGAGAGAAACTCTGACTGAGCTAGAGAGAGAGGGTGAGAAAGAAGTGCTGCAAAAAAGAGGGAGGGATCAATGTGGAGAGGTAAAAAGGAGGGAGGACGTGGCAGGTTTCAATTCATTCCACGGCAACACGGATGAATTCTTTCCAATTTCCAGCTAATATTGCTTTTCTGCACGCCTGAACCTTGCCACCACTCCAAAGCCCCATGCAGGAAAAAAGGAAAAAATCCTTCCAGATACCTTTTAGGGGGCTGACGACCAAAAAAAGAAGGACAGAGGGAAAAAACCAGGACAGGAGGACAGGAGGGGCATTTATCATCTCTAAGAAAAAGAGGGGAGAGAACCCCCCCCCCCCCCCCTTTAAATCCCCTCGGATTTATTCACTGGTTGCTGGAGAGCGGCGACAGTGGGAAAACAACCCAAAAACTCCTTCCCTCCTCGCTCACCCGCCAGAGCCGATGGTGCGTGACGGCACTAATACTCGGGCAGCTCTCTGCAGTGTTTTAAGAGCAGGCTGGGATTGAATATGAGGGATTACCTTGTGTCACGACATTATTTTCCACTCCATTTCGGTCTGTGAGATGACAAGCGGTCAAACCTCACTTCCCCAAGCGTTTTAAAAAACCCTTTTCATTTTGGCCCATCCTTTCCTAGCAAACGCCCACTTGTCGAATGTGTTCAGTTGCCTGTTCAATCTGGCCTGGTCTCCGGCTTCAGACTGCTAAGAGTGATATGGCTGTTGACACCACTCAAAAGCCCTAAAGCCTTCTCTTACAGCCCAGTCCACCGCTCTCTTGGGCCACACTGCTTGACTCAAAAGCGTAGATATGGAGAGAGATTGCAAATGATTTTATTTATGAGAGATAGAACTTCATGCAGGAGCTACTGTGCCATAGAAATAATAAGCAAGATGAGGGTCAGTTACTGGTGCTACACTGGGACAGTTACCAACATCAGGAGCTGGCAACATCAAAAGCACTTACATTGGGAGAATTAATGGCTGAACAAACATTGGACATTATTTTGTCTTTTCACAACTTTAACACAACTGTATGAAAGGCCCAGGGGCAACCGAGGGGTCCCCTCAAGAGTGCCTGGCTGGATCCTTTTAGAGCGGAAGGATCTTGACTGTAATGGGGAAAATATCAGTGGTGTAGTGCTGGCGATTGTTCAGAAGTCCTACCTCTCATTGTGACAATGCCACGTCCCATTATTTTTGTCCAAAGAAAAGGAACCTGCTGGTCTATTCAGCCATTTGAACATTTTTAAAAGATTTTTCTACAGATCTCCCTGAATTTTGATGTCAAAGCTTTCAGGAGGTTTCATGTGTCATTCAATGGGTCTCAACTGGGTCCTGTCTTTCACAACCCGTTTAAAAGACAATATTATTCCTCTTCAGGATTTGAAACACCATAAAACTCTACATTAGTGGTATGACAAAATATAAATATGGCGATATATCATCATCCTTGCTCACACAATATGATAGTCAATATGCCGACGGCAATATCAATATTTTCACGAATAAACATTTGCCGCCAATTTGACCACTACTTCGAGTCTAATCCGGGTGGAGCTGAAGGCCATGGGTGAAACTTGAGTAACTTGAGTAACACAGAGTAAGCTCTGCTCAGAGACGCCCCAGCCACATTTAAATCTACAGTCTGGGTTCACTTTGCTTGTACTGTAGATCGTTAGCAGTGAGAGCACAACACTAGAGGGGAACAGAAACTGCTCTGTACTGAGTAAAAGACTGATAAAAGCCAGGGGTCACAAACGGCATCACGCTTTCGAGTGAATCTTTGCACTGGCTGGTTTTCCAAGAGGTGTATTCATGTTTAAGCTGGAGAAACACTGACTGAAGCCGAAGTAGCGGTTTCCCTGCGTTTCCAATGCGGTCGCAAAGCATATAAAACAAAGATTGCTATAACTTACAGAAATTAATAATGAATCCTCATGTTTCTGTCATGTATTGCTATGTCATTGCTGTGCAATATATTGATTATCGCAGAATTGTGATATTATCTTTATCTTTATTGTATTGTGGGCCACGAATTGCATATCATATAATATTGCGAGATACATTAAGGGTGATTCCCACCCTTACTCTACATTACCTTTCACCCTGGGCACATTTATTTGCTACAGAGTTGAGTGAATTTGGACTTAATTGAGCCTAAACAGTGCGCAGCAGCTTTTATTAAAATAGCTTGGATAAACATTTTCAACTCTTGGATGTTGGTGGGTTTCCTCACATGAAACGCTCGCTTTAAATCTTTCCACATTTTAATTGGATTTAAGACCAAACTCTTTATAGCTATATCTATATAGCTTCACGGGCATCAAGGTCCTTTGATTCAAACCATGATACATATCCACAAATGCGTTGCATGTGTGATCAGGCTTTGCTGGATCTCTGGGTCTCCCATTGTCATCCCATTCATTAAAAACACAGACTCTGATTTCACCTTCATATTATATTGCAATCATTAGAATTCACTTACTTGCACATGCAGATTGTTATAGTTATATATATAAATACATGATCAGATATAATTTTTTTATGTTGAACTAGGTTTTCCTCATCTGCCTTTAGGAGATGATGTTTTATGTCATATTCATATGAAATGTAGACAATTTAATTTGCGGGAAAGATGCGCATGCAAGGACTTTGTACGGTAATTTAATAAATACAAACATACCGTACTTAAATAGATGACATGGACCAGAAGGACGTTACAAGCAGCAATCACAGACAAGGCACCAAGGACACTGGGTAAACATATACAGAGACTCAATGACAAACACCTGAACAAGGGCGGGGACACAAGACAAGGAACAGGTGAATCTAAGAACATGTGACAAAACAAAACCACATGGTAGGGAACACAGGACAGGACCAAACAGGACAGGAGTGTTGCACCCTCACTTCTTATATCCAGATGCAAGCATTTTATTGGTGGTGCCTTTTCAACATGCCAGCTTCACCATTAGGCCTGAGCAAAACTGCTTTGTGAATAAACTGTATAATACTACAGTCTATGGGGCTCCAACCTCTGCTAGGTTTTATTATAGCTACACTCTTTTACATTTATATCAGATTTAGAGTATTGCTATTGATTCTCCAAGATTACATCTTTTCATTGCCTCATTTGTCCACACAGAGCTATTCTACCCTATTTAGATTCTATTCTGCTCTATACTACCCTATAAAGAAACTAGTCAAAGCTTATAAATGGGTCTATGTGCTAATGTCTGGAGGAATCCAGTAATTTAAACTCTCACCTTCATCTTCAGACTATCTGAGGTGATGCTGAAACCCCATAGGCTTGCTAGAACCTTTATTTTGCTCTATTGACCAGGTTAAAATATGGAATAATACGGTCATAAGTATAGACACAAAATATCTCTGTAATGTCAAGCTTTTAAGCAGAAAATAATCAATGTGTCTATTTAAATGGTTAGAACTCAATACAACCATTGAACAAAATCATTGCATTTTCTTTGATAGTCCAGACTCAGTTTTGTTTTGATGTAATATGCTATAAATAACAATAATAATTTGTTACTCTTATATAGCGCCTTTCTCAAACCCAAGGTAGTATGTATTGTAGGTACATTCTAGCAGCATTACTGTCTTTGGTCCTTTCTGCTTTACTTTCCTGCTTAAACATGACATTTTAATGTAATTTAGTAACACTGTCTATTTACTTGCTATAATTTCCCAACCAGTTTCTCATATAATACCTAGAACCTGTTGGGCTTAAAATAATCACCTGATTTGTACCTCACACCTACATTATACCTAGAACTTACGGGTCTATAAAAACCACATTACCATGACTGGTTATGGTCCAGTCTAATGACCTGCACTGATCCATAATATAATTTTATTTCCAGCAGTGCTAGGAATTCATCCATATCTCATTTCGTAGAACCCAGCTCGACCTCCTCCGAGCAAATATATGGATATAATTACACTTCTACAGGCATAATGCAAGTGCTCAAGCAAGTTTCTTTCATATGTGATCACGCTTAATTAAAGTCATTAAACTGATTGTGAATGCAGTCGACTTTACCAGTCTGCACATCATTATGGCACTATGACTGGTTTAGCATGCTGATGGGATCCCCTCTAGCTGTTCCAGAGCCCTTGGCTCCAGTGGTAGATATTGGCATGATTGGCACTGGAAGAACAGACAGAATACTGATCAGTCGGAAATGATAGCGATAACTGTAGCAGCCCAGGCATAAGCAGCTAGTGGTGCTTATCAATAAAATGTGCGAATGAGTCCTGCTAAATTCCCCTTGAATGTACCTTTACTGAAGCGAGGAAGAAAACAAAAAGCAATGCCATTATCGAATCGCTTTGAAAATGTTAAAATATCCAAAGAATTGTACTTTCATGGGGCACCCTGGATGGATTCCTGATGAGCATGCACAATTACATTTGTGAAGCTAAAAATAACAAAAGTGGGCCTGACGTTATGCAACGATTTCATTTCTTCAGTTAACACTTAGATAATAAAAGCCCTACATCACAGCAGTGAAAACCGTAGGACGAGAAAGGAGTGCAACTTCTCAGAAGACTGATAAACTGGGGTTTATATGGGGTTTTATGACTGGGTGTGTGCATTATGGAAAAGCAATCATCTGCACAAGAGTTTGTATTTAATAATTTTGTCTCACACTTATGCAGAACACATAACTCTCCCATCTGAAGTTACATTAGAGAACACAAGGTAACAATGATCAACCTTCATCGAGGGTTTTAAGTAAAGATGTCACCCAAGACGCTAAGATAAAAAGGTGTCAGAACACAGTGCGCTGTAGTCAGAGTTGTTTTGGCAGCAAAATGTTATGGCTTTTTAACACTGTAATTCCAAAAATATTTTAATTCTCACAAACCTTCTTCAGATCTTAGTTATGCTCTGAGTAAATGCATTTTTAATCTAATCATTTTTCATTGTTCTTTTCTATTTATTATTTTTCTATTTTTATTATTTGTTATTTGATTTATTTTTTGCGAAATATCAGCCTGTATGTGAAATAAAGATGTTGATATATTCTGTATTATATAGATTTTTCTGTATATTTGTATTTATATTAAAAACGTGCAATAATTGCAGCTTTAGATATACATTAATATTTGTAAGTCATAATAGAAATATACCAGTTCATTTTTGTTGTGCAGTGCTTCAATATTCTTAATTTCTTTGGAAATAAAAAGAATATTTAGTTCACTCCTGTGTAGATGTGCTTCTAGACTCTTTTCCCCATGGGTGGTTAATATGCAGATCTGACCCCGCCCTCTGTAAACTAGAATGTATAAATCTAAGGAAAGAAAAGTGTTAAAGGAACATACTGTAGATAGTTTATTTCTGCATGGACAGATTCTATTGCTTTCAGTGCCGCAGATGCCAGTTTACCTGTATGCCTGATCTGTGGCGAAAAATGATCAAACAACACAAAATCTAATGTTGAAAGACATTTCCATAACAAGCACACGGCATTTGCTGAAAACTGGCTGGAGCGAAAGTGAGTGATTTCTGAATTGCTGCGGCAAAGCTGAGCATGTGCTTTCATGAAGTCTCTGGACTCAACTACTGTTGCTAGGTTTGTCACGGCTAAGATATAAGACGTGGAGAGCCGTTAGCAGATGGAGGATCCATGAAATAATCGTTCATTAAAATATCATAGCATCTGTTTTCTTGGGCAAGAAAACAAACCTGAAATTGTTCCAAAACTTTGGGATTTTTATTTTAAGGGTTAAAATTTCCCCCCAGATTTGGTGGGAATGGAGGCAAATGTAGCCTAAAGGGTGCAGACCCCTGCTGTAGGTAAACTTTGATAAAGTAGTGATACCTGTGAGCTAAAGGCCTTTCTCAAGCTTAATAAGAAAAGCTTATTGTTCCTAATCTTAGATGACTTCTCCTTGGATTGCTCTTGCCCAGATGTGCACGGTAGGTGGAGATTGGGAAGCAACGGCATCATCATTCAATACACAGCATGGAAAACACAGAAGATTCCAGCAAGTCTTCAGCATCCTCAACCCCTTGGAATCAGTCCATGCATCCATCTTAAACCTCCAGCTATCCAAATGTGATTTCCTATCATCACCGACTACCTGACAACTTGTAACAACCAGCATTCATGGCCGAAGGTCTCAGCAGTCAGACAGAATGATGTCTTGCTGTGGTTGTTATTTTTTCCCCAACTCTGCGGCTGAGTGAGGTGACAGGCAGGGCTGCGTTGGCCGAGCTTCATGTCACGCAGGGTTTAAGTGCTCGGTAATAAGGAGAAGGACAGCAGCTGTCGATACATTGCCCAGCGCCTCTGAAAATTTCCACACTCTCAGCTCAGGTTTACCCTGACAGCACCCTGGCAACACAATAGAAAATAAACCAGCGAGTAGCCTGGAGAAACAGGAAATGCTTCAGAAGATGAGCGAGTTGTCAAGCCAAAAAAAAGGTATTTGGGGGCTGAGGGAGCGGGAAAACGAGAGAGGTAGAGAGTGAAGAGAGAGAGCCGCAGCAAAACAAACGTAAGTAACTAATCTTTCAGCCGCAATCCTGGGGGGCTTGCATTTCCATGAAAGGTTTCTCTAGAGAGAAGTAGCTTGAAACAGAGAAAGAGAAGCAGTATCTCGTCTACGATGTGGTCTCAGGTGATGATGTGTACATTGTTCAGTGCTATCTCTATGTGCGTGTTACCCTGAGCTGCTGAGGAAGCTTTCTTCATTGATTTTTCAGCCCCTTTTCTGCATCACAGAAGTCAGGCTGACAGAGAATACTGATGTTTTTCCTCCACACTTCCACCCCTTCTCTTTTCCGCACTATGCTAGAAAAGGTTCAGAGCTCCAGAGATGAATGATGCTTCAGCACCACGGACAGCTCTCCCAAGCGGTGGCACAAGACCTCGCTGGAGTGCACTACAAAAATGCAAGGATCCGCCAGGGAATTCCTTGAAACGAGCAGGTTGTAACCGCATTCCAAGGACTCATCGAGTATCATCATCGTGCCAAACTTTAAGCTTCAAAAAGTTTCAATCAAAGCAAGTAAAGAAAACCTAAAGCTCTGGCGCTCTCTAGCAATAATGATGAACACAGAGCAGAACGCTAAGCACTTCTAGCCAACGGCACAGGGCTTTCAGATCATTGCATCATTTCCAATTCTCCACCAGCATGAGAATGCTTGCGTGATGACTTCTATTCCTGGGTGTTCAGTTTTCAATTATCAGAGAAGCAAACTTGACAATGGACACTACTGCCAAAATATATTAGGGACATGTTGAGATGGTGGGATTGCACAGTTTGTTTGGAGATTTTTCTCTACAGTAAACATCACCACGTCGACAACTCCAGCTCTGCATGAGATGTCACTAGAGCACCGGCAGCGAAATTATTCCAAATCCTAAGCCCTTGATCCAAAGGACTGTTAACCACAGTTTCCTGGCCAAATGTCCTAATATCGATCCTGTAAGATGTAAGTGCCACATTTGCAAATGGCCTGGGTCACTCTATTTGCCTTTTGCTGAGTGAAAAATGGGAAGGGAGCTTCTGGTTGACCGATGCCTCTCATCTAAGCACTGAAAAATGAATGAGTCCCCCGCGCATGGATAAAGCCCAGTGGCTTTTATAATTATATTTCATTTCATTCACCCATGATCTTCAGTATGCAGGTTTTGTTATGATATCATCATGGCAGTAACAAAACCTCATATCTCTAACTATAACTTTATAGGTACAAAAATGTATTTATGTTAATGTAATGAGATTTGAGGTTTTGAGATGCAACACGTGTTTACAGTCATGTCTGCTGGCTGCCTACCATTGGAAGGACCAAGATATTACCAAAAAACAACCCCAGCTTATATATAAATAAATATTGATACCGAGTCTTAGAGCCATAGCAGAACTTATTGTTCCCTAAATAAGTATTTTTGTACATTTTCCCTCACTTGAGTGTTGATGTTAATGTTGCTTTTAATATAATTTTTATGTCTGGTAATGTTTTTATATTATTATTATTATTATTATTATTATTATTATTATTATTATTATTATTATTATTATTATTATTTTAATATTCTCTTTGCTTGTCTTTATTCCTCTTCTCTTTCCATTTATCCTTGTAAAGCACATTGAATGACCATGTGTATGATAATGTGCTATATAAATGAACTTGTCTTGATTTGACTAAATTAGAGTAAATTAAAGTAAGCAGTGGGTGTAAAGATTTCTTTAAACTTAACAAAACAGTTCTTCTCTGGCATCTCACAGAAAACTCTTTCTGGCATCCTCTTTCATTTTTAAAAAACGCAGATCATGTAACAACAAAACAGAAGATATAAAATGTTTCAGATATTTAAGATAAAGAAGTAATATCATATGTGATCTGACTAAAACAAAAACGTTTTATAGAAATATTACAAATTTTTGATGGTCTGATGTGAAGTAATGGTTGTGTGTGTGTGTGCGTGCGTGCGTGCGTGCGTGCGTGTCTACACCAGGGGTGCCCCACTTTTTTGTGAGCTTCTTTAAAAATGACCAAGTCAAAATGATCTACCAACAATAAAAATGCTACATGGTAAAAAAACAACAACAACTTTCTATCTCTTAGCTTTTCGGTGTGTAGTCAGTGTCATACTTTTTAATGAACAGTCTGATTTTGGTTTCTTACTTGGTCCAGCTCCTCCACTCATTTTTACATCCTTTCTTTAGACATAAATAGATTGGAAGTGGCTAACTAGGTGACTGGTCTCACATTGGCTGATTGACTGTATGTGATTGACTATGATTGATTGTATGTCAATCAACTGCCAAACACCACAGAGGGAATGAATCATAGACTAACGTTTTTTTAACAACATGTGATCTACCCACACTATCTGTACTGTAGTGTATTCGTTGGCTTGTGGTTCATTCGTTTCGCAGTCTCAAGTGCGCTTTAGAGTTTATTTTGAAAGCCAGGGCTCCGCGATCAACTTGTTTGCTTTTGTGATTGACTGTTAGATCGCGAACAATGTATTGGGCACCTCTGCTTTACACATTAAACAGCCAACCATCAGTCAGGGCATTCATAAGCGTTCCATGTTCAATGAAGGAGCATCCTGAGCCATTCAACTGTTCAGATGTCTGGTTCCATTCACCACCACTGTACACGATTCTGAGACTGATTCTGATTCTAACACTCTCATTTACAGTTTAATGATGAAGTTAATAATTAAGCTTTAATTTCATTCATCTATCCATGATTTATTCCATCCATGTCTTCTTATAGCGAAGGTCCTCAGCAGGTGGCGTTTTATTAAGATTCTCCTGTTAATGGGCAGTGATTGGCCTGTGAGGAGGCCTGAGGAGCAGGCAGTGTGCTGGTGGTGGATGTATAGGGAGTAATGCAGGGCTGTGCATTGGTATGCAGCAGAGCAGGCTGTGTGCTGTAGACAGACAGGCTCTCCCTGCAAGACTCAGGGCATCTCTCTCCATGCATCCAGATCAAGGCCCTGTCAGAACTTTCCTCTGTATGTGCGCAAGTGCATGTGGGTGTGTATGCGTGTGTGTTACTGATGTGGGGGGTGTTACAGGAATGTTGGTGAATGTGTTCAAGGTTTCCTTTTGCATCTTTCTACTTCTACCACCTACCTCGACACCTATAGGGGTATTGACTCAGATCTATATACAGAGAGAGAGAGACAGAGAGAGAGAGAGAGTAGTATAGTAACACTGTCATTCAGAAACCTCCAGGTATTTTTCCCTAAACTATATGAAAAGGCCACTTGCCCTTGAAATTGTGCGCATGTTTTATAATGAATAAAAAAGACAGGGAATAAGATCATAAACTGTTAAAAAAGGAAAAGAAGAAAGTCCCATAAAAATCAATGCGCACTGAATTAAATAGATCATACACTCTACAATTGCATGTTTTTTTCTGTGGAGAAATATATTTTCGCTAATACAAAACAAAAACAAATATCTCTGCATAACAGGCAATATTGATTTCATACTAGGGTATTAGCTAGGAATTAACTATATTAGGATTGTATTGGTTTTGAGGTGCAGCCTTATTATAGAGGGTTCTCGACTTACATCAGGTTCCGTTCCTGTTTAATGCA
The DNA here is from genome assembly GCA_037576955.1 of Lepidarchus adonis. Taxonomy (NCBI): domain Eukaryota; kingdom Metazoa; phylum Chordata; class Actinopteri; order Characiformes; family Lepidarchidae; genus Lepidarchus; species Lepidarchus adonis. Next base: position 15,003 of record JBBIGC010163303.1, read on the forward strand.
ACAATATGAACAATATTCTATGCACAATAATTTGGTCATTAAATATCAATTCCGGGGGTCCTCAAATTATGCGAAATTTGTTTAAATAGGTGCCAACATGTGTAATGCCTCTGTCAGTCCACCAGAGGGAGACATTCACCCACCTGAGGCTCTGTTATGCCTTTTTCTGAGCATTTTATGCTATCTACGTTCTACTTTCAGTTGTACATATATTTTTAAAGGGGGAGTTTGGCAGCTACATAACCATGATACATTCTATATATCGAGTACGAGATAGTCGAGGATCCCCTGGTATTGGTATTTATCTACAAAAAATATTGCTTATAGAATATTGTTCATAGTCTGTCAATAATTAGCACTGTCGCCTCAGAGCAAGAAGGTCCTGGGTTCGTCACATGTGCCTTTCTGTGTGGAGTGTACAAGCTCTCCCTGTGGTCCGGCTTCCTCCCACTGTCTCCCACTGTCTGACTTGGTGGTTTAGCTTGTGAATGTTTGTCTGTTTTTGTGTGAGTGCCTTGGCACAATGTCAGCTGGGATCAGCTCCAGATTCACTCCTGACCCAAAGTGGACACTCATTTTCATGATTATTGTCATGCAAACAGTAATCCTACTCCTGTGGTGGTTTTTGGGAACAGGCCCTTTTGACTAAAATGTTGTTTGTTTGTTTTTTTGGTCATTTTTATAACTCACAGTTATGCTGAATTCTAAGCCACATCATTAATTCTGCAGGATCATAGTGAAGAGCTGGATGTGGTTTGAGTGAGAGATTTAAAGACTTATTTTTGGACATGACTTGGGTGACAATCGAGTTCCAGTGTTAGTTAATAGCCAAAGCTCCACTTCTGCACTAAAGAAGCAACATTCGGATTCTTAACATTTGGAAATCTGAATGTTTTTTCATCAACTTTATTTAACCAGTGTAGCCTTTTATTACAGACATGAGTGTGTTTCCAGTTTCCACTGTAAAAGCACATGCAGAACAGCAAGATTAGTGGGCCATGATGATTGATTAGTTGGGTGTTGGCCCTTATATGACCTCCTAACTTCCATCCTACTCCCAACAAGAGGTTTTCGGCAGTCGCAAGGTCTCAGTGAATGTTTATCTTCTCCAGTCCTCTTGAAACATCAACCCACAAGGCTCCTTCTGAAGACACTTGAGAGAAAGTGCACTTCACAGCTTTCAAAACAACTTAAGATGGGTTTATATGCTGAACATTTTTTTGGTCTCTGCAGCATTTAATTTGGGTTACTTCATCCAGACATGACAGACATGACAGACAGACAGACAGACAGACAGACAGACACATGGATAGATAGATAGATAGATAGATAGATAGATAGATAGATAGATAGATAGATAGATAGATAGATAGATAGATA
>JBBIGC010163374.1:0-16378 GCA_037576955.1 Lepidarchus adonis
CTCCTGCTCCAGGTGTGACGGAGCTCTAGCTCCGCCCAGCCTACTGCTCCTGCTCCTGCTCCAGGTGTGACGGAGCTGGAGCTCAGTGTTCACAGGTGTGAGAGAACCTGACTCTAGCTGAAGAGTACTCCCGTACCGATCACAGACATCCGCTTTCGTACGTTGTTGAAGTCCAGGATGGCCAGCAGCTCGTAGGTGCGCTGGACCCCCATCTCCACGAGGCACAGACTCTCAGGCGTCCGCGAGCGGAAAACAAAGCCAAAGTTACGCGCCGCCGTCACCAGAGCGCCCTCGTCTGGAGACTGGGCCTGATACACCAGATCTGCAGAGAGAGAGACAGAGAGAGACAGAGAGAGAGAGAGAGAGAGACAGAGAGAGACAGAGAGAGACAGAGAGAGACAGAGAGAGACAGAGAGAGACAGAGACAGAGAGACATGTCATAGGTCTGTTTTACATGTTCTATTTTTGCCAGTGTGAACACACATTCAAGAAAACTGTAAATGTGTGTGTTGGTGTGAATGGTAAGCGTGGATGGTAATGTTAAATGAGACAAACGATTGTCCTTACAGAATTACAGCAATAGACAATAAATTGGCAATGGTTGTCCAAATTTGATTGTACTGTACTTGCAAGCATTACTGAGCCTGTCACTAGTATTTTCTGTTAATATAATTACCACTCTACCAGATTCTCGTTTTAATTAATAATATGAAATTTACATTCTTACACATGGCATCTAATATGGCATGTTAATTCAGTGGTTCTGCACCAACATCTAAAAGTTGTCAGCCTTCCCTTGGTGGGAAAATATTGCCGAAAGTGTCATTTACTCTCAATTGCCAGGATTTCTTTGCTGTGTTGTAGTATTTTTCTCTACAGTGTAATTCTTAAGTGGTTTAAGAACTTTAGAACTGTTTAGAGTTATTGATTAATTGATTAGTATCAGGGCTGATCAGGGCATTTTAAAACACTGCCCTACCAGAATTTACAGCAAGGTTTGCCATTGCCCATGAGATGTTTTTTCAGATGTGACTGTAATTAATATTACCACAGACTTTGAGAGTTCTGATTTTTGCCCAGTGTGAATACTTGACCACACTGGATTAACTTTTTGTTAAATTTAAAGCATGTTGTATTGCGTACACATCAGTTTCACTGATCTCACATAGCAGAGCATGTGGAACAGGCAATTGAGGAATAGACAAGAAATGGATCCACTTCTATTTGCATAACAATGTGAGAATTCAGTTGTCAAGCATATACATTTGAATAATTTTAATGTACTTGAAGAGGACACTGAATTTTTTTCTGAATAATACAAATATTGGATCAGGACTCTGCATTGACAGGTAATAATAAATGACTCAGATCAGACTTCGGCGCAGTAAACATGATTGGGACATTTCCAAACTGTATACAAAATCATTATAGTATTTGGTTTGTTCATGCTACAGCTGTTCATGTTGCTTTGAAGTCCATTTCAGGTCGACTGTAAATTATTTTGATAACTGATATAATTTATTGGCCCTAGACTAACACATATGCTAGTCAACGAAGGTGCGTTTCTTAGAATGTCTTACACACTTGTGTGCTTCTTACATTGCATTTGCATGTTTATGTGGGCATCCTGTCTGAATGTGCTTAATGTGCACAGTTGTGCTTTTAATTATGTGTGTGTGCGCGTGCATGTGTATGTACCAAGTGTCCTCCTTATGATAGGAATACAGGAAAATCCGTAGAATTGGGGATAATTTACTGGTATAGTTTGTCCCCACTTTTTATGGAAATACTACAGAAAATAATGTTCGTTTGGTTAATCAGGTTAAAATCCGGGTTTAGTTTTACTTATAACCACATAAAACACACGTTTCAGTATTACTGTATTTGTGAGGACATTTCATTATGTAGTCAGTGAATGTCCTTACGAATATAGCAACACTAAACTGTATGTTTGTGCAAGCTTTTATTTATGTATGTGTATATTTATTTATTTATTTATTTAAAATTCAGATCTATTTCATTTTTGTCAGCATTGTTAATGTGTTTCTGTGATATTTGTATAAACTGATTTTTGCATATGTGCACATTGTATTTGCTCAGTATTTACACTTCCACATGAACATGTGAGGATTTCACCTGCACACCATTGTTACTTTGTGTGCCGAGCTTAAATTGTGATGTGTAAAGCAGCATGCTTCACCGGCGCCTGTTTTTCACCTCCTGCTCTAAAGAGCTTGAATACATTTCAGACCCAGTGCTGCTCTGCTCACTATTAGCATATGTGCTTTGTGGAAGTAATGAGCAGTAATCCAAGGGAAACCTCACAGAGGGCTCAGAAGAGAGCAGAGAGAGAGGGCTGATGATGAAATGATGAAGTGATGTAGGGATCACTGATGACTGCAGCTCTCTTAGCCCGTCTCAGCTTAGGAGGAATTAAAGAAATGATTTAAGACCTGTCAGTCACGGTGAGATTGAAGCACACGCATGTAATGAGAGATCCTTTCTGCGTATGTGATGCATTGTTATGCATATCTATCCAATCTTGATTGTATATCAGTGACCCAGTGGTGTTCACCCTCAAACCACTTTCATTAGTTTTAACTTTCATGTGAATTAGACCTTTGCCACATTGGCATCTGATTCAAGCATTTTTCTGGTGCCTGTAGCATCAGATGAATTCGGGTCGGATGCTGATAGTTTTTTTGCTCATTGGAGCGAATTTAAACTGGATTTTCAGGACTTGCATTCGGTCAGATGTGCATTTGGATGTCGTAACTGCCTTATTACTGCCACATGTAAACACGCAACATTACAGTCCCAACTGCATATTGTTGTTCAAGAGAGGCAAACACATGTGAATGTAATATCATATTGCAAAAATGCCTATATGAAGCAGAACCCATTAATTTATCCAAGATTTGAGCACATACAGTGTGGCAAAAACGTATTTAGTCAATGACCAATTGTGCAAGTTCTCCCAGTGACAGCCTCAAAACATCACTGCTCTAGAGGAGATCTGCGTGGAGGAATGGGCCAAAATACCAGCAACAGTGTGTGAAGACATACAGAAAATGTTTGACCTCGGTCATTGCCAACAACGGGTATATAACAAAGTATTGAGATGACCTTTGGTTATTGACCAAATAATTATTTTCCCCCATAATGTGCAAATAAATTCTTTACAAATCAGAAAATGTGATTTTCTTGATTTTTTTTTTCTCATTTTGTCTCTCATAGTTGAGGTAAAGCTATGATGAAAATTACAGGCCTCTTTCATCTATTCAAGTGGGAGAACTTGCAGAATTGGTTGCTGACTAAATACTTTTTTGCCCCACTGTATGTGGACAAACCCTAAATATAGCTTCACAATGTGAAGATCTGCAACAGAAATGGTATTCTTTAAGAAAATGTGCAAAGTAATATAAAATAAATAATAAATAAATGATTACTAGGACAGAGACTGCAGGTGGGAGTGGATCTATGAATAGCTTTGTGTTAAATACTTTGTCAGTATTTCCCTTTTTTCAGGTCAGTTGTTAGTCAGGACTCTTCTCAAAGGTTGCTCTCCTCACTGCCATAGTTAACAATTACATAGACACTGTCACAAGATCACTGAGTGTGAGACACTGAGGCAAACGCACAGAGACATGCTAACTCTGTCCCTGGTCTTTCCAAAGAGGGAGAACCGGCGTCTACAAGAGGCAAACATGCGTCTGGAGCAGGAGAATGATGACCTGGCCCATGAGCTGGTTAGCAGTAAAATCTCTCTGCGCAAGGATCTGGACAACGTGAGTTTCTTCTACTGGCCTTTTTTACGTCTCCAGTCACCAGCAGAGGAGGCAGCTTTGCTTATTGTAGAAACTTAGTGTGTTTTGTTCAACCATTTATAAGAATACATGATGCGTACATCAGCCTTGTATGACAACTGATATAACCCAAATGTACATTTATAAAGGTTTATTTCAACAACCATAACTTGACAAAGAAGGATCTTTCGTCAGCTTTCTCTGAGAAAATGTCATAAATGCTATATACTGTAGGTTTATGTCAGGCATCAGCAAAAACTTTTTTGCATTCAAAGCCTTTTAAATGCTGTCACACAAAGTCTTAATTATTTTTTGCTAGATAATTCGGTTATTCAAAATATATAATTAGAAAAGAACATTTAAAATATGTTTACAATTATATATAATCTCATTAAAATGCATGAAATCATACAATTTCTAAAGTGTAAAAGTGTAAAAAATGAATTACGACATAAAATAAAATGTGTAATGCAGCATAACAGTGGAACAATTCATCTTCAGTAATTTAACTTTTATGGCGAGTTTGCTTCTTCAGCTGTGGTTCATAATGTAATAGAGTGGTACAAAAGGTGTGTGTGTGTGTGTGTGTGTGTGTGTGTTTTAGGCAGAGGAAAAAGCAGATGCCCTTAACAAAGAGCTCCTTATCACAAAACAGAAGCTAATAGACTCTGAGGATGAGAAGAGGCGGCTGGAAGAAGAATCTGCACAGGTTAGATGTTTACCTCTCTCTGCATCCTTCTGTTTTACCACTCCAAAGTGTCACCTTAACATGTGATTGTCATTACAATTCTGTTGTCCTTTGGTTAGCCAATGAGGTGAAGTCTAATGATTTCATCTCCACATCTGCTGTTGTCTCCTGGACCCACCAGCTCTATGAAGTGGAGATGGTGAAACTAGCTAAGGGTTTAGTTTAAAAGTTAATGTACCCTCTTATTTAAAAATTCTTATTTGTTACACACACACGTGTGTGTGTGTGTGTGTGTGTGTGTGTGTGTGTGTGTATATATATATATATAATAATATATATGAAAGAGAGAATTAAACATATGAGATAACACAATTTTTTACATTTTTTTTATTGTTTGACAGCCCTAATTTGCACCATATCACAGCTCTGCGGCCGAACAGCTTTCCAATCATATAAACTATATATAAACCCTTTTTTTGTCCTTTCTGTCCTCCTGATGGCGCAGTCATAAGGAAAGTTGCCCGTGGCTGAGGCTGAGTGACAGTGCAGTGGCAAAGATTTATATTAAATTGCTGCAGAATCTCATGAGACGATAGCACTTTTATTAGTGGGACAATAATGCCTGTGGACAGTAGTATCCATAAGAAGGGCCGACACTTGTGCACCAGAGGGGACAGTTGGTTTAAATATGGGATCTACCTGTGAAAGATTTCCCTTGTGGAGGTCTGTGTGTGTTTTAGGGGAGGGGTGCAGAGTGTAAAAGATAAAAATCTAGACAGATATCAGAGAGAAAGACAGACACAAGCAAACAAAACAACCCAAAATAAAAAGTCACGGTCGATATCTTAAAGATTACCTCAAAACTTTAAAGAACACGGAAATCTTAAGTTATTATTTAACTATATTCAACAGTCCACATCACAAGTGTTTGCTTGTCAAACATGGGATGCACTAAACTGTAATAATAATTTAACAACTCTTATTGCTGTCATATTTTTCAAGCGTATAGTACATCATCCCATAACATTAAATACAATAGTTAGTTACACAAGATTTTAGGTCAAGTAATCTTTACTTTCCAATTATTTTTTTAACATCGATAGCTGTATGCAGATTTTTTGAGTAGGTAGCACCAGTGCTATAAAATTGCCAGTTGTACAAATAAAATTTGATAAGTGCTGAGATAATGCTACTTCTAAAATGTTTGTTTTCATCTCAAGTGAATCAAGGGCCCTGTTTACACTTATTTTTTTAAACTGGTTAATTGTGTCAATAGAGTGTGGTGCAATGAGTGAAACCACTTTCTGAGGTAGTCTGAGATGCACATGGTTGCATATCTTTTGTAGTGTAAATGACCCTGATGCATCTTCAGCAAGGACATCACAAGGGCACATCATGTGGCCACAGCAGAAAAAAAAGACTAATGTTCAATACAATGTCTGAAGCTAGCATACTGACTGTAAAGCCAAAGACAACACTTGCAAGTCTAGAAGTGACTAGATAGATAAAACTGCACAAAACTGTACAATAAGTGTTCATCAGTTTGCCATATGAAAATGCTGGATTCTGCTGACAGTGATATCTCCTTTTATACATGGCAGCCATTGCCCAGAGGTTAGAGAAGTGGGTTCGAGTACATGAACCTACAGCAGACTGAAGTGCCCTTGAGCAAGGCACCTTGGCTGCCCACTTCTCAAGGCATGAGTGCTCACTGCCTCAGATGGGCAAAAGGCAGAGATAAATTTCCCTTTCCCTTAGGGATTAATAGAGTATAATTTTTAAAAATGTAAAAAATAAAAACCACACCTGGCTGTTTAAAATAATGAAGGTGTGCTGCAGGTTTAATATTATGTAACCAATGGTTGGTCAATATTACAGCCTGTGTTCTGAGATTTTGGTTGTTTTAGGCAGAGGTTGTGTTGTTGGTGGAAGATATCAACACCTCATGTATGTGACATGGGCAGTAATGAAATCCAAACACAAACTGTCAGATTGACATCCTGGAGACACAGGACCCTGATCTAAATGTCTTAGCTGACCACTTGTTATCAGATTACTTATTTTAAAACCATGTGTAACCTGTTACTAATATATCATTGTTCCATTCCAGTGTGTTTGTGTTTTTCGTGAACTTTTAAATGCCAGGAAAACCGTTTTAGCAGCAGTAATGCAGTAATAGTTGTTGTGAAATAGTTCTTTATTAAGTAAAAGTGAAGCTCAGTGTTATTTAACACAATTTAAAACAAACAGGCTGCGGATTTGGTAAATGATTGCAGAAGTAAATGGCCTTGGGGTAACTTTTTAATGCAGGCAAAGACAAAACTGCTAATCTTCCCGTTTATGACTGTGTTTAGTTAGCCTGTAATGGGCACCACCAACACCAATGATTTTCTGACTTGTGACAGAAAAAGGACTAATTACAGTGGCTTTTGTAACAAACTATTTTTTTTCTAATAATTTCTGTATGTGATCTGCACCAAATAGTGCTATGTATCGATGTGCTGCTTTTCAGTCTATTCAGATCAAAGTTAAAGACCGCAGTGATAAAGGGCTGTCTATGTGAGTGAGTAAAATGAAAGAGTATTAAAGTCTTCATTTAGCCAAGCATGTTTGTAGTTGAAGCCAAGTCTGTGTACCTTAAACTTTTCTGGAGTAAAATAACACTGATAGTCTCACACAAATCTCCTTCAGGACTGATGACTTGGCAAGCAGTCGCAGTGTTTGACACGCTGTTAAGAGAGATGGCTTGTATATGTTTATATTTATTATTCAGTTTAAATGTGATTCAGAACTACAACCAAACAGATGAACTTGCAGGGTGCTATTTCCTTTTGTTTTGCAAAATAGTGATGTGCAAAGTTATAGCTTGGAGCTTTATTTTAGTTCTTTAGCCTCTTTGGGACTTTTTAAATAGTCCTGTATCAGGGTTATTGTTTGTTAGTGAAGATTTAGACCTTTGTTAGTGGTCAATCACATTTTCTTGTTCTTTATTAGCAGGATGTGTCGTATTCGTTCACATACTGTTGTGAATGACTTGAAGTGGCCTAGTGGTTAGGCTAGAGTACTTCCCACACAGCAGTGTCCCAGATCTGCTGTAGTTAGTACTTACCAAAAGTGATCCAAAGAAAGACCACTGGTGAATCAGCCACAGGGTCATGGGCATCCTCCGAGTAGGACATAACTCGAATTCTGATGTAAGAACTCAGGCATGTAATGATGCATGAACAGTCTGCACTGAAAGTTTGCACCAGATAGAAATGCTCTTTTTAATGGCTTCAACATACACCACAGCCACTAACAGTGAATAAAACATAAACATCTCAGCAAAAGCAGCGAAAAACAGCACGAAGTGTATTAGCAGAGCAGAGAACAGCCCCCCTCTCTCTCCCCCTGCAAGCATGTGCTCATTTTGTGACGCTCGCTATTACCTTTAGCATTTAGTAAATGTTCTACTGCATTCTACTATATGACAGTAAATTAAAAAATTAAAACCCATTTAAGTCATTTTAAAAAGCCAGTGACGCAACTATGAATTTTCGTAAGTCAAGTTTGCTGTAAGTTGAGGACCCTCTGTGTAGTGAGAGGGGGGCTGTAAGAAACACTTCCTGTTGGGTTGTTGTAGTTTTGTGATGTAATTTCTTTACAGAATCAGCAAGAGGCTGTTGCTGCAAAAGTCCCCAATGCAGTGCATTGTCAGTGTAACATTTGCATTAACCTGTCTGCATAATGGAAGCTTTATTTTCTTCCAGGACACTTTTATGCAGCTCTTTGTGCTCTGGTTTGCAAACAGATATGCGGTTCTTTTAGCTGCTCAGTAAGCTGGGGTGAAATTCTGCCTTGCTGAGTTTTTCATTGATAGACCTATTCAGAGAAAAATGTGCAAAGGTTTATCATATGACAAACATGTTCTTTCATGAATAATGATGAGTGATCCAGTTCCACTGGTAGCTGTGCATGCCCGTTCCTCCATGTCACAGATAAAGTGTTTTCCTCTGAAAAAGACACAGTGCTGTGGTATATGTATTAGTCTGTATCAGTACACGGGTCTTATATAGTCACACAGCATTGGTATTAGGATTGAAAGACTTTCTTTGGTGCGACATTATTGAAGGGCAGCATTCCTAAGCTATGAACACAACTTTAGCCTTTCAGGACAACTAACATGAGTCTGTGTTGGTGCTTATAAGTCATTTCAACAAGCGCCAGTTAACACAACACAGTCTGAGTTAATACGGTGTCAAAGTGGACAAAACTATTTTTTATGCTTGTTGGCATATGAGTTAGCATAAAAGTTTATGTAGTTTCAAGATTCAGTTCAAGAATTTATTGTCATGAGCAAGCAGTTCTTTCTTTGCTAGTCCTCTGTTGACTAAAAAGAAAAAAAAACAACAAACACCTACAATAATTTACTACGAGTAATGAAGCCATGTACAGGTTACAGATTCACAGAATTGATATCCAGTTACCAAAGTGCAATGTGCATTATTACATTATGTGAATGTGGCAGAGTCTTTAAACAAAAAGTGCACCTAAGGTAATGTAAATGGCATTAACATTTGAGTGAAATGTTTCCAGTGTAGTCCTTAAGTTGACAGGTCAGCAGTAAATATGAATGTATGACATTGACATGACACAGTTCGCGTTAGTGTATGTGGATGTAGGTCTGTGTTTCTGTGAAAGGTTTATTAAGGTGTCATATAAGCTTATGAAAAAAGTGTTACACATTCTATAAATATTGAGGAGCAGCCCTCGGGAAGCATAAGTTGATAAAACTTTTTTTTATCCCCCAGAAAAGCATAAAAATAATCTGATATTGTAGTTTATGTTCAATTGTGATTCATTCAATTCAGTTCTCTTGCAATGAACTCGTAGAGCCCTGGGTCGGCAACCAAGGCAAACAAAGCTCTGCTTGTGTTTGTGTGGGTTTCCTCCTACTGTCCAAAGTCCCTGACTGCATACTCTAAATTGCCCATAGGTGTGAGTGTGTGTGTGAATGGTTGTTTGTCTCTTTGTTCTGCTGTGATGGGTTGGCCTCCTGATCAAAGTGAACCCTGACTTGTGTTCTTGTGGTTTGGAAAATGAATGGATGAACTCTAGGTTTCTAGTCTGTTTTGATGTACATAATGTTTTTAGCATCTTAATTTATCCAGAAAGGCCTGCTTTGCCGTAATCGACAGGATTGTATGGCATGAGCCTCAGGAGTAATGGAGCCTATAAGTGAAAAGATTTATTAAAGAAATAAATCAACAAAATATTACATTTCCATAATTTTCCACCCAACCCACATGTAGACAATGAACAACCAAGACATGTTTTGAGTCCAAATGAATATTTTGCAGTTGCAGTGGATCTCAATAGTCTCCTAAATCGATACTAGAAATGCAGTATGATTTGTTATAAGCTATAATAATGAACAATGCTTTGCTGTAACAGATGGCCATTTTAGGCTATAGTAGTGGTTTTTACACAGCAGCCCCACAAACATATCTTGGCAGATCAAATACATCTGGCATAAAAGGGAAAATGTGTAAATTAGATTTTTCACAGCGGCGCTCTTTTAAGCACTTGTTACATGGACTCCTTTTACTCATGGTGTTTCAGCTGGAAGGTATTTTAGCCAATGTATCTGTAGAAGTACAGTGTGTGTGTGTGTGTGTAAAACTCTGTGATCTCTCTATGTGTTCTCAGCTGAAGGAGATGTGTCGGCGAGAGTTGGACAAATCGGAATCTGAGATCAAAAAGAATGGCTCCATCATCGGAGAATACAAACAGGTCAGTGCATCTCTCTCACACACATGCACACGCACACACACATACACACACAAGCTACAAGAGTTGTCATTTGCTGAGACCAATCAAATGTTGGTTTTCTGTCCCTTAATTGAACTGCTAATTATACTAGGGCATATTTTATATTGTGTTTTTTGTTTTTAAATTTGTAAATAATTTACAGTCATTTAATTTTTGTCTACATCAATGCACATCTGACTATCTATCTATCTATCTATCTATCTATCTATCTATCTATCTATCTATCTATCTGTCTATCTGTCTATCTGTATATACACATTCGTGTTACAGTAAATTTGGGGAGCTTATGGCCCACTGATGCTTGTAGTTTGTGAAGTGGCATAGACAGACAGACATGCTGGTAGTACACACTTACATACAAGACCAGAGCAGAAAAGATAATAGGAGGCATCAGGCACAGAACCCAACCCTGCATCCCTGTTGTAAAGAATGAAAGAGTCTGATTTTGCAGTTCTGCAATAGCAGTCTGCCACTAAAGAAACTCCTTATTATGGTTGTGTGTACCAGTTTACCAATCCACAGACAGTCAGACTTTCCAAATGAAGAAAATTCAAGCCCATTGATACTCTCCACAGGTGTACTTCACCAACAAAAAACATTGTAATAACATGGTGACAAAGGATAAGATAAAAAAGGCCTCTTCTACATTGGCTTTTATGAGTCCAACATGTGAAAAAAGCTGACCAACAGTGATGTCAGTGGTTATAAAGAAAAGCCAGAAGACTACTGGAAAAACATTTTGCAGATGGATGAGGCCAAAATAGTACCATTCGCTTGAACTGAAGCATAATGTTTGGAGAATGGAAAGCGGTGCATTCCAGCATAAAAACTTAATCCCTTTGTGAAATGAGATGGTAGTATAATGGTTTAGGCCTGTTCAGCTGGGCCAGGAGAGGCTAAGATCATTGATGGAATAATGAATTCTAAATTATACCAGCGAAATCTAAAAGAAAATGTCAGACTTCTGTCCTTGAACTGAATATCAAGAAGGTGCAGGACACATAGCAAGACCATGAACTTAAGCACACAGGTCATTCTACCTAAGAACGGTTAAAGCAGAACAATGTTTTGGAATGGCCTAAGTCCTAAAGAATGTGAATGGACCTGAGATGAGTAGTTCATGTGAGGAAACACAACAACATTCCAGAGTTATAGCTTTTTGTACAGAGGATCAAGCCAGATATTGCAGGAATTGCTGCAAAAGGTGGTGAGATACTGAAAAGAAAGGTTCACTTACTACTTTTATACTCACATATAATATTGTCACAAATAATATGATTCAGTGTTGCAATATTGAATCATTTGCCTCAATAAATAAATGGCCAAGTATAATAATTTTGTCTGATTTCTTTTGGGTTCTGTTTACTTTTTTGGCGACAGTTTTTGAAAATCTAATGTATTATGTCTTATCTGTGCAGAAATATAGAAAATAGTACAAGGTTCACAAACTTTCAAGCACCTTTCTATTTGTTCTTCTATAAACTGTTCTTGGATCAGTGTAGCATGAGCTGTGCTCTGTAAAAATAGCTGTTCTCACATCTCTGTAGAGCTGTTTTTAATGGGCGTGCTGACAGCCTGATTCATACCCAGTGCGATAATGGGGTCTTCCAAGCAGAACAGGTTACACACACACACACACACACACACACACACACACACACACACACACACACACACACACACACACACACACACACATTAAACCACATTAAACTGGTGAATGTTAGAGGTGAAAATATGTGTCTGGGGTTGTTTTTTTTTACAGTGGTATACGTAAGCTTCTGTTCCATGAATTCATGAGTATGCAATGGTATTTTGGATTTTGACCTGCAGAGTTATTCTAAGAAGTGATGAGCAGTATTTTAAAGAATTGAACTTTGTCCAAATGCTTCTTGGGGCCAATGAAAATGCAGTTGAATTTCCACATTTAGATCAATGCATCATGGGTCTTATAGATTATACAATTATTGATTAAATAAATGATTACTTTGTTAGTCTATACTTACATTAGGGTTACCTTATAAAGTGGTGCTTGAAAGTTTGTGAACCCTTTTCATTAAAAAAAAAAAGTATAAAAATGTCATTAAAAGTAGATGAAAAAATATTTAAATATTAAATAAATATTGTTAAACAAATGACACAAATCTATTATTTGTTAATTTGTTTATTGCAAAAAAAGAGATCCAATTATATTTCTGCATGTGACAAAAGGAAGGAAATTCTTAGAATGATGAAACCCACCAACATGCAACAGTTAAAGCTGTTCTGTGTGGAGGAATGGACGAAAATGGATGTGATCAATGGTTATTTAAAACATTTAGTTGCAGTTACTGCTGCACAAGCGGTCACACCACATACTAAAGGCCCAATTGCACTTTCCTTTGCAGATATGTTATTGGCTGTTATTGTTTAACTAGGTTTTACTTGTCTGCTTTTTTAGATTTGTTTGAAAATGAAATGTTATAGGTTACATTTATATACCTACATGTAATAATTTTAAGCAAAATTATTAGACCCCACAACAACATCCAAAGAACTTTTGAACCAGACAGCAGGCTTGAGCAAGGCACCTAACCCCCTACAGCTCACCATGTACGTTGCTCTGGATAAGAGCGTCTGCCAAATGCTGTAAATGTAAAATGTAATTGTAAAAAAAAGAAAGATACTGGACAAAAATGGCAAAGTGCCAAGACAAAAAACACTGCTGAACATTAAGGCTGGTCTCAATTTTGCCATAAAAAATCTTGATGATCCCCAAGACTCTGCGGACTGACGAGACAAAAGTTGAACTGTTTGGAATGTGTGTGTCTCATTACATCTGGTGTAGAAGTAACACCACATTTCAGAAAAAGAACATCATATCAACAGTAAAATATGGTGGTGGTAGTGTGATGGTCTCTGGCTGTTTTGCTGCTTCAGGACCTGGAAGACTTGCTGTGATAAATGGAACCATGAATTCTGCTGTCTACCAAAAACTCCTGAAGGAGAATGTCTGGTCATCTGTTTGTGACCTCAAGCTGAAACGAACTTGGATTCTGCAGCAGGACAATGATCCAAAACACCTCAGCAAGTCCACCTCTGATTGGCTGACGAATAAACAAAATGAAGACTTTGGAGTGGCCTAGTCCAAAATCTTGAATCTTATCGAGATGCTGTGGCATGAACTTAAAAAGGTGGTTCATGCTTGAAAACCCTCCAATGTGGCAGAACTACAACTGCAGAGATGAGTTTGGGACGAAATTCCTCCACAGCTGTAAAAGACTCATTGCAAGTTTTCACAAATGCTTGATTGCACTTGTTGCTAAGGGCCCAACCAGTTATTAGGTTTAGGGGGCAATCACTTTGTCACTCAGGGCCATGTAGGTTTGGATTTTATTTCTCACTTAATAATAAAATCCTTCACTTAAAAAACACGTTTTTTATTTACTTGGGTTTGCTTTGACTGATGTTTAAATTTGTTTGATGATCTGAAACATTTACGTGTGACAAACATGGGAGATAAAATAAAATCAGAAAAGGGGCAAACACCTTTTCACACCACTGTATTTCACTCAGGTGAAATGGAAATCAATTTATATATTTTATATAATGGGATTTTCTGGATTTTCTTTTTGATATTCTGTCTCTCACTGTTAAAATAAACCGACCATTAAAATGATAGACTGTTCATTTCTTTGTAAGTGGGCAAACGTATAAAATCAGTGAGGAGTCAAATAATTATTTCCTACACTGTATAATCTCTTGCAAGATGCTTTTGGGTCATAAATGTTTTAACAGCATCTGTGAAGGTTGACTTGGCATGGACATATGTTTATGTGGATGGTCTAGAGAAGGCTTCTATCACACTGATGATCTGTACTACAATTAAAACTTTTTAAAAAATTTTAATGTAAGAGTATAGGGTTAGAGAAAGGGCGACTGATTCCCTAGTGGCGTAATGCACATAACCAGAGGGAGAGGGTTGGCAGTAAATAGGAAAAAAGATGGAAGGAAGGTGAGAGTCAGTGAGGCTGTAAATAGTTTTTGTTGTTGTTTAAGTCATTCATGCTTTAACATGATTTAAAATGAATACATTTTTCATTTGATTTTTTGTTTGTTTGTTTTGGGTTTTTTTTTAAATAAAAAAACGTCTTTCAGACATCCATAAAAAGTGTTTGGTTAGTAGCTTTCTAATAGGATGCAGACACCAGCAGCGATACTATGGTTTGAATGTAAGTTTCTGTTTAATTTCAGTATTTTCAGTTTCAGCATTATTATGCTGAAATGCATCTTCATGCATCTTATTTTTCCTGAATGTTGATCCTGTGATACATAAGATTTGTCTCTCTGTTAGATCATTATTACAGAGTACTGGTGTAGGTAGAAGTTTTCAGTCTCTAATTGCATGGGTCGCAGGGGAAAAGAGAAGGTAAATTTATTTGATGAGTTCTACGTTTTCTGCAGAAAAATACCTTAAGATGATCACATTTACAGTAGACGCCATTTTTGAACAGTACATTTTTGGTTTGCTGCCGTTTTTCAATGTTGACCAGAGGACCATGGGTTCCCCTTTCTTCCAACGTAGTGTAACACATCCCCCGGATGTTAGAATTGCCTGAACTGAGCCCTTGTGGTCAGAGTGAAAGAAAAATATTTAATGTCTCTTTTGTTTTGTCTCTCAGATCTGCTCCCAGCTGAGTGAGCGTCTTGAGAAGCAGCAGACGGCTAATAAGGGTGAACTAGAGAAGATCCGGGTAAGTATTTTTACCCAGCACACACATGCACACCTCCTTGGGCTAGACAGTTTCTTAATTGTTCAAACAAAACTTTTGGTGTGTTAAAATAAAAAAGGGGGAATTATATTACATTTGTAGGATCTGTTTGAAGAACTAAATTTTTCACTCCTTATAATTCAACAACATAAAGATTCTGTGTACTTTAGCTAACATGTTATATATGGACATATAATAACATGTTATATACCGTATATATCTTCCAATAGTAGCCCTGGCTTTTAATAGAGGCAGGCGTTTGTTGGAGACGAGCTATTATTTGCCTCACAGACAGAATGGTAATGCGGGGGGATCCATCCGGTGTGGGTGGGCTCCTCTTTTGGGCGGTGGGCTGCGGGGCCCTGGCCAAACCGGCGTTTATGGAATCAGGCGCCAATAAGAGACGGACTATAAGAAGATATATGGTATATATGAACAAAATGACAGTAACCAGTGTAAGTGTGGAATGTGTAACATCCTTGGCGTCATATTATGTACAGCAGTATTGCAAATGAATGTGTTAAACACACTATTGAACATATTTCACATTATATAATGTGAATGGGACTCTGTCATTGTGAACATCACAGAACGTGAACCACAAAGAAATGGAGCAGTGTAGTGTGAACAGTACCTTGCTCAAGGGTATATGATTTGTGCCTGGGCTAGGACTTGCTACCCTCTACCCAACTGCCCCAATATGTTGTGCTTTCTGAATTATTATTATTATTATTATTATTATTATTATTACTACACACTGTAAAGTGCATGTTTGACTGAGGTATTTTACAGTCTGGCATCACTGGGGTTCATACGCTCCCTGAATCTAGTGGTGCGTGTCCAGTGTCTCCTGCCACCTGTGTGTGTCCTCTGACCAGTCTTTGCCTTTTCATACCCAAATCCCAGTACATTATTGAAAAACATGTTCTGATTTTAGTCATTGCACAAATCCTGATAAACAGAGTCTGACGTCCTCAGCACGAGCAACCTACAGCTGCTTTAATTCCCCTGGTGTAAACGGAGACGTCTTCTGCTTTGCTGATCATGCTGCATTGCTTGTGCACAGGAGCAGGCATACAGTGTCGTCCACACACTTCTTTCTCTAAGCTCGTGGTGTTTTCACTAAACTAAACTGAGACATGCAGCTTATAGTCAAGATACTGCTGATGGTGGATCATCCGGCACCATGCTTTTCGTGTAAAGTTGTGATTGTTGCTATTGAAAGCGCATGTGTGTGTGTGTATGTGTGTGTGTATGTGTGTATGTGTGTGTGTGTATGTGTGTGTGCGTGCGTGCGTATTTGTGTGTGTGTGTGTGTGTGT
>JBBIGC010163383.1:0-32643 GCA_037576955.1 Lepidarchus adonis
AAACCGACGCAAGGAACGCAGAATACGGACCGCAGCTCTACGTACGTACATACATACGTAGTTAACAGCAAGTATATCAGCTCCGCTGTAACATTGTGACGGAGCTGGGGGCTTGTGCGGCACGGGCGCCACAGGGTATCATGGGAGAAGGACTGAGACTGCATGTTCTTTAGTGTTGTCGCTGTTCTGGGGGTTTTATGGTGTTAGGCATGGGGGAATGTGTTTGCTGTTGTTACAGGGTCATACTGTGTGGGTGGTTGAGCACACTGCGGATGTGGTTGGTGTAGTATAGACCTGGTGGGCTCAGCCATATGCCATTAACACGCTGTGGAGTGGACTTGCCTGCTTTGTGGCGCAGACCAAGGAAGGCGGAGTCAGCTTGGGTTTGGGCTGAGGCTTGCCAACAGTGCCTGGGGATGGCTAGTGGCAGCTGGAGGCCTAGATGAACCAGCTGAGCTCTGCGTTTGGGGTTCTGATTCCAGGAAGTAGGTTTGAACTTGCTTTGAGTTGGTGCATGCTTAATGCAAACTCACCTGGAGAGGGCGCACAGGTTCTGAAGTTCTTATCAGGACTGGTAATAAGCCGGACTGCTTACTGTATTGGTGCTCTAAACCCTTTTGTCAGTCTCCATAATTTCCTAGAGGACTTCCAATCAAAAAGAAGTTTTGTCACAATATTTTCTCAGCTGCTAATGTGTTAAGAGAGGCTAATCACCTGAAGAGAGCTCATCAGCTCGTAGCATTGCAGAACTCAGTAATTAACGCATAGTTAAATACTGGGTTATAATGTTGCTAGTTTACATAATATGAATAAGAATGATTCCAGGGCTCAAAAATAGGAATCTGACTTTAGTTGTCTTCAAAATATTAAACATACTTTTACTTTTAGCAACAGCAGTTTAAGAAACTGTTATGAACTGACAGGGGTTACAATGAAGTCTGCTGGACAAATAAAATAAAATACCAGTGCAAGATAAAATAAAAAATAAAAATGACTGAGGTTCTGTAATCTTGGTGTAGGAGACATACATTTATTCACACACTGTGCAAGATTTTCTGCAATTATTTCTCAAGCACGATATTCTATTGGTTATAAAACTGCTTAATGCTCTGTTGCTGAAAATGGCACTAAATCCCAAAATGGCAAGACATGGCAAGTTTATTTATATAGCACATTATCATACACATGGCCATTCAATGGGTTTTGCAAGGATAAACAGCATAAAAACAAGTATAAAGAATAAATGGCACTCCTTGCCCCAGCATTTCCCATTTGCCATGAGGCTTAAATGTGATTAAAGGGATTTTTCTGTGCTTTTTGGTCTTAGATTGACTAACTAATGCCACAACAACTACACTTTTAGTTAAATGGTTTTAGTTAAATGGTTCTATGCAGTACCATAACAAGGTTCTTTGACTTATAACAATAATGAATCCTATTTTGATGCTATATAGAACCATTTAGTTCTTTCAAGTTCTTAAAGAAACAATTGAGGCTTTCTGTTGTAGAGAACATTTAATGAGACAAAGACCCATTTAAGCATTAGTTTTATTTGAGCAATCCTGCTTTTATACAGGATCATTGCCTTTACTGACGAATACTTAAATTGTGGTATCTCTAATGATACTTTAGTAAATGCAACCATTTAAATTGTTTATTTTTTATAGTAAAAAAATAATAAACTGTTGTAAATGGTTCTTAAATAAAATGTAAAAGCATTATACAGAGTAACAACAGAGGCTACACTGCTGCATTTACATGTTGAAAGTGAGAAATTACAATTACATGAAAAATATTATTCTTAATTTGAAGGCCGCAACATGTCTCATAAAAGTTGGGACAGTGGTAGTAGAAAAAAACATGGAGGACAGTCTTACAATTTATTAGGTTAATTGGCAACAGGTTAGTGACATGATTAGGTGAAAAAAGTATCTTACAGAGCCAGAGCCTCTCAGAAGTAAATTTACGACCCTGATCGCTGTGGAGCTCTTCTGCTCCGAAACAGCTGAGGTTCTCATCCCCCCGCAAGTCTTCAAACCCACTGAGGCTAGCGCCTTCTAAAGTTAGCGCCACGCGGACTGCTGCTTCTTTCGCGCACCAGCCGTTCAGGCCGCCGCCAGCTGCACTTGGTGGAGGAACGCATCTGTAGGCCCGAGGCTCTTGTGCGATGCAAACTTGACTCCCGAACTGGTGCTCTGCTGCATGCAAACAGGCCATCACCATCTTGAGATACTGGTTCTTGCTTGCTGGCCTTTCGCACTCTCTCGCCGCCAATATGCACACCATTATTGTTGCAGACATAACATTCAATAATTTCCTTCATGTTTTCCATCATATTAATATGTGCCCTTAAATTATAAAATACATAAAAAATATACTTTGAAAAAGTGTTTGCCCCCTCCCTGATTTCTTACTTTTTTCCATGTTTATTTCACAAGTAAACACAAAATGCAGTTTTTTACTTTGTCACACACTGCCATGTAGGTTTGGATTTCTTTCTCCCTTAATAATAAAATCCTTCACGCAATCTGTTATCTCATTTGATCTTCTCTGGCCTGGAGTTCTCTTTTCTGGAGCTGGAGCATCTCCAACTTGGCATGGATCTGTTGATTGTCTTATTTATTATTATTATTCAAACCATGAATGATATCCTTTATGACAGGTGTAACTGCAGTTATTGTGCTGTGGTCTTATCTAAAGCCTAATTGTGTGTGTGACTTAGGGTTAGATAGAAAGTGTTTAAGCTGTTCATTTACAAGGGATTCAAATTCTTTAGCTGTAGCAGACAGTCTGGAAATGAGGTGATCTGCAATAGAAGTGGAAGGGCCAATGCTGACTTCCAGGAGCTAAGATAGAAAATAGAGACAATTGGCTCAGCAACAAGACTTAAGTTCACCTGGACCAGATCTTTGATGGATCTTTATGAAGTTGAGAGGGTAAAATGTGACTTTTAAGATTAAAACGACATTATTGTGCACACCTCTGCATTTAGCCCATCACACATGGAGCACTGGGCAGCTATCAACAGCATTGTAGTGGAACAGCAGATTGCTCAAGGGTTCCTCAGTGCCTGGGTTAGGACTTGAACCTATAACCTTCTGAGCCCAGGGGGAAGGTCCTAACCACTAGGCCACCACTGCCCTAGAGTGTTTACAGAACAGCTTGAGGTTGTGAATGTGACTGCACTGTCTGTACAATTCATGATGGGGAATGCAAGCCCGCAGTAATGACATTATATTAAGTGCCTCAGTTATATTATATTTACCCTTAACTTCCCCTTGATCTATTTTTAACAATTCGTGAAATGTAAAAAGGGTCACAGACTCTGACATTGATCTGAATAACTCATTTAGGTTATGGTAATCTGGTGCTCTTGTTTCTTAATGCCCTATAATCATCCCAGGACATAGGATTGTTGTGTCTTCTGGCCTTGGCCAAAGCTTTATCCATTTTCTCTGATTAGAGGTGCAACTGCTACAACCACAGCCACTACTACAGGTACAGTTTCCGCTACAGTCTGTTTCCTGTTCCTGTTCCTGTTCCTGTTTCTGTTCGCCGTGGGTTGGTGCTAGTGTTGGCGTCTGGACACCATGTTTTTTTTAATCTAATTTTAAATGTTAAGCATTAGTTTGTATACATTAAGTTATTGTATTTTCTGGCTTTTGACTGGTTGTTGTTAACAGTGCAAGTTAAATCATGAAGAGTCATGAAGTACAAAAACTAAAAAAAATTTAAAGCAACAAATCAAAAGATTTCAAGAATCTGGAGAATTCTCTGTGTGCAAGGGATGAGGCCAATAGACAATATTCTGACCCTCAAAAGGCACAACATTAAAAACAGGTATGATTCTGTCATGGAAATCAGTGATTGGGCTCAGGAACACTACCAAATCATTCTCTGTGAAGACAGTTCACCATGCCATTCTCTAAATGTATGGGGTGCAGTAGTGCTTATGTTACTCGAAGCATAATCAAATCGATGAGTCTTCAAGTGTGCAATCATTTAATCCAGAAAAAAAATCAGAAATCCAATGCTCATAATACAAAAATACAAAGCAGGGGTCAAAATCAGAAAAAGGCAAAGAGAGAAACCACTCAATAAGCTTTAGCTAAGGCAAAATAATACTTTGCAATAGCTATACGGATATCCTGGTTTAATCTCTAGTACACAGGTAGCTTTGATCTAATTGATGAGACTGAATAAGAACTGGAATGGTGTTCTGGGCTGAGATCTCTGCTGCTTGGAGTCTGGTAACACCAGGCTGGTTCATGATAACAGCATCCCTCCACTGGGGTCTCCAGATGCCATCGCAACACACCACCTTCTTCTAAGCCTAGGACCAGTCCAGATATGCCCTGTGAAAGGAGACAACAAAGAAGGGTCAAGTCATGAAGAACCCACAACTGCTCCTCTGGGACATATCATTATCATGCCGAAATTTTTCATAAATTGTATATTATATATACTATATAGATTCATTACACATAGAAAGAAATATTTCAAGCCTTTATTTCTTGGAATTTCAATGATTATGGCTTTCAGAAAATTAGAAGATCACATAAGATCAATAAGATTTTTAGCATGAATTACTGCATCAATGTCATGTGGCATGGAGGTGATCAGCCTGTGGCATTGCTGAGGTGTAATGGAAGCCCAGGTTGCTTTGATAGCAGCCTTCAGGTCGTCTGCATTGTTGAGTCTGATGTCTCTCTTCTTCCGCTTGACATTAATCCATAGATTCTCTATGGGGTTCAGGTCAGGTGAATTTGCTGTCCAATCAAGCACAGTAACACCCTGGTCAGTGAACCAGCTTTTAGTACCTTTGGCAGTGTGGGCAGGTGCCAAGTCCTGCAGGAAATTAAACCAGCATCTCCATAAAGCTTGTCAGCAGAAGGAAGCATGAAGCATTCTGACTCTGGGACCTTGGTTTTCAAATGATATGCAAAATGTACATTTATCTGAAAAATATATATAATATATAGATTTCACTTTCTGAAAGGAATGTCAAGAAATTATTTCACGATATTAAATTTATTAGCTGTGCCTGTATAATCATAGTGTCCCCTTGTGGTGATGAATGTTGTCTTTCATTCATAGTTAGGCTTAATTGTAAGGCCTTGTCCACAGGCGTTTGAACCAAGCGTTGTTCTGATGGTCGTGAAATCAGGTGAGAGTGGATTGGATGTCAAATGTGTTTCTGCACTTGGGAGCAAATCAGTTTGTCCACATAGGCTTTGAGAGCTGGCATTTGTTCAGCTGTGCATTTGGATGCCGTCAAAAAGAAAATGCCTTTAAATAGGGGTTTAACCACATTGTAATTCCAAGCATCTTGTGGAACATACTCCTTCCACCCTAATTCGCATGCAGTCGAGGAAATATAAGGTTTATGCATGGCTAGCCAAAGAAATTTTCTCAGTATCTGGTTATTAACGGATTTCTTTGCAACAAAACAAAAATGTTTCTACATGAGGTTACCCCAATCTCATTGATACTCGAACAGTTTGTTGTGTTATTTTTCCAGTTCTCAGGAGTTCGCTGTGTATGGCTTTTATGCGGAGGGGTGTTGATAGTTCAATGAGGAGAATGCCTCATGAATGAAATTTCCAGCTGCACCTGAATCTAGAGCACTAATATTGCAAGGACCAAAATTGCCCTCTAAAGAAACTGGCACTGAAAGGTACAAATGTAACAATCATGAGTCGCCCACTTGCTCAAAAAGAGACCTGGATTGATTATTGCTTTAGTGGGGCATTCCTTGACTGACTACTGTAGTTAGGGTGCAGCAAAATCATTGTTTGTCTCTGCTGTGGCATTGACCCTCATTTTCTTACAGTGGCATGAGTCATATTTGCATTATTTCATGTTGGCTGGGTGCATGGTTGCAGCATAGTGGCCTGGAGCATTGTTAAAGGTAAGAGTCCACTACTACGGCAGTTTGTATATATTTAACCTGCTCCACAATCTCGCCCCTGCACACCAGCTCTCTACACATGTCTGTCTGTAAACCCTTTTTAAAAACTGTTAGCAATGAAGGCTTGTTCCACCTGCTCCCATCAGCAGGATGATCAAACACCTATTTAAACATGTTAAAATGTTTTTTTCTCCAATTTTGTGTCCATAGTGAAATAGTCTTTGGCTTTACTGCTCAATAGAGACATTAACTTTTTCTTTTTCTGAACAGAGGGATAGGCTGACATTTAGGGGGAACATTTCATCAAAAGTCCCCTACAGCCTGAAGGATTTCTGTTGTATCTTTCAGGAATAGCAATGATGTTGGGTTGGTATTACTTGTATCAGAGTGGAAAACACTGCTACCTCTGCTGCTTTATCCACAGACCTTATCTTCTCTGGCCAGGATGCGGAACAGGTTTGCTCATCTCCAAACATTGAAAACACAAACCCCTGCCTTCTCTATTTAAAGACACTTTATTTGAATACCATGCTGTTAAATTAACACATCCAGTTAAAATCTTTGTTGTTGTTGTCTACCGTCCACAAGGTCATCTAGTTCACAGAGGAACTGGACATGCTGCTATCTTCCATAGAGGATGATGGCACCCCAGTCTTGCTCCTTGGTGGTCTCAGCATCCACCTGGATAAATCCGAAGCAGTGGACTTCACAACAATACTGGCCAGCTTTTACTTAAAACTACTGGACACCCCAGAAATTCATAGAAACGGAAGCCAACTAGACCTGGTCATGAACTGTAATTGTATCGCCTCGAATCCTTCTCTCACACCCTTACATGTATCTGATCGTGCATTTATAAAGTGTAATTTCGTATCTAGGGTGCAACAGTGCAAAAATCTATGCTCTCTCTCTCCCACTCGTCTCTCTTTCCTTGTCTCTTCCACACTCAACACCCAGACTTCCACACTAGATACCAATTCTGCAACCAAAACTCTCTGCTCTCTCATCGTTTCTAGACAGGCTTAGTCCCTTTGTAGCTTGTTTCCAAACCAGCCAGAGCAACACCTCCCAGCCCTTGGCTCTCAGATTCCCTTTACAGCCAACACACCAAGCTAAGAGCAGCAGAGAAGATGGCACAGACAACAGCCAGAGACTACTGTCATCCTTCTCCTTGGCATTTACCACCACAAAAATGGCTCACTTCCACAAAAAAGTCAGAGGCATCACCGACTGTGGCAAACTATTTAATACCTTCTCTACTTTCATTATCCTCTCTAACAGCCAATGATCTTGCCTTTTTCAGGATAAGATCAAGGCATCGGCCATCAGTTCACAACAAGCCCTGATGTCCAGACACCACCTCTCCTGAAGGAAACAGTCATAACATTCCGACTGCTATCAGAAGCAGAGGTCTCCAAGCTTCTTCTGTCCAGCCACCCAAATTCTTCTCCTTTGACCCTATTTTCTCCCACCTTCTACAGGTGATGTCTCCTGCAATTATGTTGTCACTTATCCACATCACAAACTCATCGTTGACACCAGGAACATTTCCAACAACATTCAAGAAGGCCCGGTTATCATCACTACTAAAGAAACACACCATTGACCCCTCCCAGGCTGCAAACTACATCCCGCCTCCCATTTCTTTAAAAAATACTTGAAAGAACTGTTTATAACCAACTCCCAACTTTTCTCTCACAGAACAACCTTCTCGACCAGCAACAATCCAGCTTCAAGAGCGGTCACTCCACAGAAACTGCCCTACTCAGTGTGGTGACCTCCCTACAAATGGTGAGAGCACCATCTAAGTCATCAGTTCTGACTTATCAGCAGCATTTGATACAGTCAACCACCGTCTCCTTCTTTTCCACCTTCTCTAGTCTCAGTATTACAGGTAGGTCCTATGAGGTAGAACTATCAGCTTCTCTTCAAATGACCTCCAGAGTCCCTCAAGGATTGTTGCTTGGACCTCTTCTTTTTTCACTCTACACTGCATCTCTTGGCAAAGTAATCCATTCTCATGGCTTCTCATATCATTATGCTGACAGCACTCAGTTGTACCTCTCTTTCCCTCCAGATAATGACACTGTGTCCTCTAGAATCACAACATGCCAAAGGATTCAGAATGCAGCAGCTTATGCGCTCATGTAACGCCGCTGCTCTGTTCCTTATACTGGCTTCCTGTTGTGGTGCTTGTGGATTACCGTAAAGCATTTAGTGGGTGTTTAATTGCATTCTACTACCTTATATGTCTGTGCATAAAAAAAGAAAGGCCATTGACATAACCACAAATTTTCGTAATTCGGGTGCTACGTAAGCCGAGGACCCCCTGTATACAAGTTTTAGAGCAATATATGCTCCCATCCAGACAGCATCTTTTTCAGGGAAGGTCTCGCATATCAGTAAGACAATACAAACCGCATAATGTACAGTATCTATTACAACAGCATGAGTTTGTAATTGAAGAGTCTGGTACTGAACTGGTCCGCCTGCAGTCCTGACCTTTCACCATTTGAAAACATTTAGTGCATCATGAAACAATAAAAACCTATATCAGATATGAATATACATTCCTGTCCTAAAAGACTAGCAACTGGTCTCGAGAGGATGCTACACGGTGGTAATCCTGGCCCTGTAACACTGTTTTTAGACATGTTGCTGACATCAAATTTAATATGGTACATTTATTCAGTTAAATATTTGATATATATTTTTATGTTCTGTTGTGAATAAAATATGGGTTCATTAAATTTGCAAATGATTGCATTCTGTGTTTATTTACATTATGCACAGTGTCCAATCTTGATAACAATTGATAACATTCAAGAACAACTACTGTAATGTGAAGAGCCACCTATCTGATCAGGACAGACTGATTTGTTCAGAATTGCAAACATTTGTATCTATTCTTTAATTCATTTCACTATAAATAAATTAAAACATTGAAAAATAGTCTTTTTCAATCCATGTTGCATGTATAATGTCATGCAAAACAGAACTCTGTGTGTGCGTGCGTGTGTGTGTGTGTGTGTGTGCGTGTGTGTGTGTGTGTGTGTGTGTGTATTTGCATGCATATTATTATATTAAACATTGCTGTATTATTATGTAAGCTGAATCAGCCACTGGTCAAAGTGGTACCAGGAGTGGTACCCAAGGCAACATTTCACACTTTGGTGCACATAACACTACAGTCTCTGGTCTCTAGCTATAGCTAAAGAGATGTGGCAACATGGACACTTGAAATGCATCTGAAAGGTGAAAATGGAGATTGAAATATGAAAAAAGAAAAAGAAAAACCTTTTAGCTTAGTTAAAAAGAATCCAGTACATTCTATAGAACAGATTTGGTAAAATGCAGTAATAACTAGAACCTTATTTAATTGAATCCTTATTTAACAGAAGCACACATACAAAAGTGGGAAAAAGTGTTTCCAGTGATTTCACTGACCAAATTTAAAGAATGTTGTACATATAAACAAAAATACATTTTGAGCACACTCAAAAAAAGTTTAAATAGATGCATATTTACCACTGTGTTACATCACCTTTCCTTAATTACACTGTTTAATCGTTTGGGAACAGCATATACTAATTTTTGCAGTTTTACAAGCTGAATTTGTGCCATTTCTTGCTTGTCACATGACTTCAGCTGTTCAACAGTCTATTGCTGTTGTTTGATTCTTTTAAAAAATGTCCATGCTGGCTATTACTGAAAGGGGTCAGAACACACAATACACCACAGTCACAGCTGTTTTGGCAGCATATGATTTTAAAGTTATGCCTGATTGTGTATCACAGTAAAAAAACCTCACAAAGGTCTCATTGTTTGGGAATGTGTCCGAAGGCAAAGCTGATCTGAACATTTTATAAAGTTACAGTCTCAAAGTTGCACAGCTTGGAAGAGGTTCTGGTGTAGGAAGTATGTGTGAGGATGTGTAGTTTAACAGGACTTCTTAAGAAAAACAAACACTGAGAATACACAGAAAATAAACAGAAGAACATGGACTAAGGATATACAGCATGACCATAGGTAAAGCATAACAAAGATACACTATCTAACATCAACAAACACCTGTAGGATAATGATCAGAACAAGGGATCAGAAAACTGACGAATCAAACACAAGGTACAGGTGGACTAGATTAAAAGAGAAAAGAGAGCACATGTAGGGTAGATAAAATGGTGATATGATTAGGGCTGCACCTATCATATATTTCTGGAATTACTTATTCTGTTGATTTATTCATTGATTAATTGAGTTATCGGATAAATCATACTTTTGTGTTTTAAACAACTACATCAATAGTATGCAAGGCAACATGAAAGGCCTTTTAAAATGAGCAAGCAATTGACAGTTATTCCTCACAAAAAATATTTTATTCAAACTCTTTTATTAGGGTTAGGGTTAAGATTTTAAGATTTTAAGTTAGTGATCGTAAAAATAAGTTACCTTGTAGAGGCTCTGAGCCCGCTTGGGAAAGTACAGTTAATGAGAGAATGCTTTAGTTTCAGGTGCTGCAGCATTGAGGATGTGCTGTTGTAGTAGGCCACGTCTGTTTTACACCGCACCACGTTGTTCGCCGTACACAGTG
This sequence comes from Lepidarchus adonis, assembly GCA_037576955.1. Lineage (NCBI taxonomy): Eukaryota > Metazoa > Chordata > Actinopteri > Characiformes > Lepidarchidae > Lepidarchus > Lepidarchus adonis. The sequence goes on from JBBIGC010163383.1 coordinate 10,503, forward strand.
TAAAATGGATTTTTTAGACATTTTAGACACAATTTAGACATTTTCTGCACTTTCTGCTATTTTAAACATGCCGTCTAAAAACTAGAACTGCTGTCAGTTGATCAGAATCAGAATTAGAATCACGTCTTTTGGCCGATTAGACCAGCAAGCATGTTCTGTAAGAGTACAGGTGTAATGTAGACCCATGTACACATGTATCTTTACATATTGTTGTTGTTTTATACTGTTGTGCTGTACGACAGGCTCTTGGGCCAAAGTCCACTGGACTGCAGCTTGCGGATGTATGACGGCAGGATACAGCACCAGTGGTCAAATCTGGAAGCATCTTGGGCGAAAGTTCACGCAGCCGTAAAAACAAATTTGCTAAAAGTATAATTTAGTGCACAAAAAAACAACATGCCCAAATGATTAGTTGAATTTAAATGTACCGTTTACTGCACCAACAAAAGTAACACAAAGCAAAGATCAATGATAATGTTTCGTCACCGCATCCAGACTACATTGCTACATTACATTACATCCTAGTATATAATAAAAGCTAGGAAACAGCTCAATTGAACAGAAATAAAAGGAACAAAAGTTTATTGTTGGTTGGGAAAAGAAAATTAGCAACACTGAAATGCTAAAATTATTAGGCTTACCTTTTCTCAAATCCTTCAAAAACACATCCATAAATGTCGTCAATTGCAACAAATGCTGCTTTGATGTCACTGATGTGGGATATTGCAGATGTTGCTTTGCAAAAGCAACAAACTGGAGCTTATATTCTGGCAATTTTAGCAACAGATCCTTGGAGATTTCTTTACCATGTTGTCATGTTGTGACCAGTATGAGACAGTAGGAGAGTGATAACACCAAATGTAAAATTTACCTATTCACATCTGAGACCTTGTAAACTACTGAGTCACATGACACTTTTTGGACAATTTGGACAATTTGGACAATTTCACCTAGGGGTGGACTCACATTTGTTGTAAGCGGTTAAGACATTAATGACTGTTTATTGAGGTATTTTGAAAGGACAGTAAATTTACACTGTTAAACAAGCTGTATACTGACTACATTGTATCAAAACATCATATCTTCAGTGTTGTCATATAAAAAATATTTATAAAAATGTGAGGGGTGTACTCATTTTTGTGAAATACTGTATAAAGTGGTAGAATACTTTAAAAAGATTTTTCTTTAAAAAAAAAAAAAAAGCTACTGTGAGTGCTGCATATATACACTGTCTATAACTAGTCAAAAAAAGCTAAGCAGGACAAAGAAGGCCTAGTTAGCAGCTGGACCTTTAAATACAATCAACAGTAGATTTAAAAGTATATTTGTTAAATATATAATATGAAAAATTAGAACATAAAAAATATTACCTCTTTCTGAATTTTATTGCAAACAGGCATGATTCTGTCATAGAAATCACTGCATTTGCCCAGGAACACTTTCAAAAATCATTGTCTGTGACCATAGTTTACTGTGGTATTCACAAATGCTGGTTAAAGATTTATCATGTGAAGAAGAACCAATCTAATAAGTATTATCCAGAAAATAAACCAAGTGGAAATTGGTCAAAGAAATAGAAATTTCAAATTCCATTTGGAAAACGTGGAGGCCACATTATTTGGCTTGTGTCTTTGATGGTATGGGGTGCAACTGACAGCTGGCATACTATATGTGGAAATGCACCACCAATGCTGTAATGTGTTATATACAGGTTTTAGAGCAACATACAGTGCTGTGAATAAGTGTTTGCCCCCTTCCTGATTTCTTATTATTTCCATGTTTGCCACAATTATTTTTTAGTAAAGTAAAAACAAAATGCATTTTTAAGTGAAGGATATTATTATTAAAAGAAAGAAAAAAAACTACATTGCCCTGTGTGACAAAGTGATTACCCCCTAAACCTAAAACTGGTTTGGCCACCATTAGCAGCAACAACTGCAATCAAGCATTTGCAAAAACTTGCAATTAATCTTTTAAAGCGCTGTGGAGGAATTTTGGCCCACTCATCTTTGCAGAATTGTTGTAGTTCAGCCACATTGGAGGGTTTTTGAGTATGAACCGCCTTTTAAGATCATCCCACAGCATCTCAATAGGATTCAGGTCAGGTCACTTTGATTAGGCCAGTCCAAAGTCTCAATTTTGTTTTTGTTTTTTAGCCAATCAGAGGTGGACTTGCTGGTGTGTTTTGGATCATTTTTCTGCTGCAGAACCCATCTTTGTTTCAGCTTGAGGTCATGAACAGATGACTGGACATTCTCCTTCAGGAGTTTTTGGTAGACAGCAGAATTCATGGTTCCATTTATCACAGCAAATCTTCCAGGTCATGAAGCAGCAAAACAGCCCCAGACCATCACACTACCACCACCATATTTTACTGTTGGTATGATGTTCTTTTTCCCTGAAATGTGTTGTTACTTCTACACCAGGTGTAATGGGACACACACCTTCCAAAAAGTTCAACTTTTGTCTCGTCAGTCCACTGAGTATTTTCCCAAATGTCTTGGGGATCAACAAGATGTTTTCTGGCAAAATTGAGACAAGCCTTAATGTTCTATTTGCTCAGCAGTGGTTTTCGTCTTGGCACTCTGCCATGCAGGCCATTTTTACCCAGTCTCTTTCTTATGGTGGAGTCATTTACATTGATTTTAACTTTAACTGAGGCCTGAAGTTCTTTGGATGTAGTTGCGGGCCTTTTGTGACCTCCTGGATGATTCGTAGTTTGCTCTTGGGGTAATTTGGGTTGACTGCCCACTTCTAAGAAGGTTCACTACTGTTCCATGTTTTCACAATTTGGCTCTCACTGTGGTGCGCTGGAGTCTCAAAGCTTTACAACCTTTTTCAGTCTGATAGATCTCAATGACATTTTTTCTCATTTGTTCCTGAACTTCTTTGGATCTCAGCTTGATTTTTCGCTTTCGAGGATCTTTTGGTCTACTTCACTTTGTCAGTCAGGTCTTATTTAAGTGATTTCTTAATTGAGAACAGGCGGTAATCAGACCTGGGTGTAGCTAGAGATATTGAACTCAGGTGTGATGAATCACTGTTATGTTTTAACAGGTGGGCAATCATTTTGTCACACAGGGCCATGTAGGTTTGGTTTGTGTTTACTTGTGTTGTCTTTGACTAATATTTAAATTTGTTTGATGATCTAATACATTTAAGTGTGACAAACATTTTTCACACCACTGTATATTTCCATCAAAAACGTATACTGCAGGGGTGTCCAAAGTCGGTCCTGGAATGGCCGGTGTCCAGCACAGTTTAGTGGCACCCCTGGCATACTACATAATTAACAACAGACCTTTCACCAATTAAAAACATTTGGCGCCATTTGAAATGAAAAATACAACAAAGAAGATTCAAGACTGTTGTGCAGCAAGAATGAAACAACTTTCATTTCTGACATATCCAGCAACTGGTCTCCTCAGTTCCCAGACTTTTACAAAGTGTTCCAGCTTTTTTGGAAATCTGACAATCTCTCTCTCTAGCTTTATGTTGTTTTGTTTGGTTTAAGCTTTTACTTGTAAGTTCAGGTTTATACTCTTGCTGTCCAGTTAAGTTTTGTATCTATTGTTTTAATCATGTTATGTTGTGTGTGACTATTTAAGACTGTTTATAAAGTCAACTCCAGAAATAGATACCCATAAAGTTTTCATTTAAAAATGCTAATTTTCATAATAAGGCAGGTGCCAAAATTATTCGTGCCCCAAATGTCAATATTTGATGGAGCCTTGTCTGGTGAGAATGACAGCGCATAGTCTATTTCTGTAGAGTTTAACAAAGCTGGAGAATACTTTTGAAGAGATCTTGGACCAGGCTTCCATGCATCATATTTCTAACTCTAGATATTACTGGGTTTTCTTTTGTGAATTGCTCTCTTCAGCTGTGAACATATATTTTTTAATTGAGGTCAAATCTGAGAACAGAGAGGTCCATTTTAAAACCTTGCTTTTCTGTTTCTGCAATCAAATCTTGATTTTGATGTTTGCTTACAATCATTGTCATGTTAAAAGACCCAACAATGGCCTAGTTTCTGCCTTCTTGCAGAGACAACCAGATACTCAGCTAAAAGGTTCTAGTAATTCATTATTCCACTGACCTCAATGTAAACCCCTGGACCACTGGCATCAAAACAGCCCCCAAGCATCAAACAGCCACAACCGTATTTAACTGTTGGTATAAGCGGTCAGTTTTGTATGCAGTTTCCTTTTTCCATCCTACATGGTGATGATGTGTATGGCCAAAAGACTACATATTTGTCTATTTTGTACATCTGGTGACAACACACAATTCCAGTTGTGAGTCAAATTGTTAGCGAAAGGCTGGATACAACTGCAAGTTTAAAAATCTAACTAAAAATACAGTAAAAAAAAAAAAGAGGGCAAACAGGAACAGCACAGGTAATCCAAGAACAAAGTCAAAAAACTTTCTATTGTCAAAAGGGGGCTTACATGGCAAATCTAACAGGCAGTTAACAACAGGCTATGGTAACTATGCAAAAATTCATAACAAAAAAGCTCAGCTCATGTTATTTCGCACCATGAAGCTTAAATATCCTAGTGATGGATTTGCTGATCTGTGCCACCTGGGACTGGGTGTATCCAGCCCGCACTAATACTCCGGAGATGCAAACTCGGTCCTGCTGAGGTTGCCATTTGCCTCCTGACACCAATATTGCTTGAGAAAATTTCTTGGCCTCAGGAGAAGCTTCTTTCATGAAATGTGTCTGAAACTTCAGGTAATGGAGAAGTTGTTTCATAGCTGACTTGGTAAAAGTGAATTCCTAAGATTCAACAAAACTTTGCTATTGTGAAACTATGATATTTAGGAACATCTTTTTCTCTCTTAGTGTCCTCCCTACTGTACATTTTGGCAATATGCAGATGTGTCCCAACCCACATTAGCAACTGTCTAATGCTTTTAATACTTCTTTATTATGGAACTTATTGTGCTTGCTGGTCATTTCAATGTTCGCTTTATTGACATTAGCAGCTTTATATGTGCCCAAAGTATGATAAGACAGCCTTACTATATGTTGGCCCCTGGAAAACATATAGTAACACATAACATTTCATTCAACTGGGCAAGAAGTGAAAACAGGCAACACAATAAACACAATGCAGAAGTGACATTAAGTGTCAATATAGAATGTAAACCTTGTAAGCACATTAAGAAACATATGGCAGGAACATTACAATACAAAGACAGTTACAATAAATAGACAGAACAAAAAAAATCACAACACTCCAGTACTAAATAAGGTGGGGAATGAAAAGGGGGGTGTAAAACATAATGACTGAAGTTCTGCCTAGTTATTATATTGCAAAAAATTGGATGTAGAATTGAAAACATCATTTTACAAAAGATGGATTTACAGTTTTAGTGTTAACACTAATGTATTTTGAGTGTGTCTGAATAAACAGTGGACAAAAAGCAATAGAGGTATTTTACCTGTGCTGGAGATCAAGGCACATTTAAAGACCTGGTGGCTTGTGGTATAAAGCTGATACACAGTCTCTTTGAGGTGGATCGAAAACTGATACCATTTGCCAGATGGTACACGTGAAAAGAGTCCGTATAGTGGGTGAGAGTGGTCCTTCACTATATTTCTGACCCTGTTGTAGCAGCGGTTTGGGAAAATGTCTGTCAAGGTGGGTGGGGGCATACCAACGACTTTCTCAGCTGCTCTCACTATGAGTTGTACTGTGTTACAGTTAGAACCATTACAGTTCCCATACCAGACAGTGATACAGCTGGAGAGCAGACTTTCAATGGTACTAGTATAGAATGTCTTGAGGATCAGTGGGGGAGGCTTGCTCTTTTTAGTCTCTGTAGGAAGTGCAACCTCTTGGCTATGAATGATGTGGACGCCCAGGAACGTGATGCTTTTCACCGTCTCAACAACAGCACAGTTGATGGTAAGAGGTGGATGAGCAGTGCAGATTTACAGCAGATCTGAAATCCCCAACCATATCTTCCCTCTTGACCTGTAGGAGAGGATAACCCAAAGCTTAAAGCTCGAACTAGAGCTGAACATTATTTGCTGTTGACAAAAGTCCCTCCCTTTCAAACAACAGCACTAAAGATGGACCAAAAGCAACACTTATCACACTTTTTAAACTGAGGCCTACTTTTGGATAGCAAGTGTTAATCCTCTTCACCCACCTCATCACCAAAGTATACTTTAATCTAATGTAAACACTGAAGTAAGAGTGGAGTACCTTAATCACCACTGAGGTATCCTTGAGAAAGGTACTGTCTCCCCGGGTGCTGTTGATAGCTGCCACCTGCTCCACATCTGCACATGTGAAAGGGTTAAGTGTCACGTTTCATTGTGGTTTGCTTTGTGTGATTGATGACAAATTTCACTTCAATACTTTATTTAGGGTATTGTTTTTTATAATAGCGTTCACATCAATGAATAAATGAATGAATAAATCTCTTTGAGCAGCACATACAGAAATAACTTACGGTATCTGTTATGTCACAGCAACACATGACCTGCATATCAGCTGTTGTTTCATTCAGCAGGTTTTGTTTAACTACCTGAAGTTCTCTGCTGCTGTACTACACCTCAGTCTCTCAACAGCAGGTAATTAGGACTGCGAAGCTGTTATTATACAGTACAATAATAAGTGAAAGTAACTATTTGTCATTGAGAACACATCCTCACACACAGTGCACCACAATAAAATGTGAGCTCCGCATTTAACCAATCACATGTGGCGGAGCAGGCAGCTGACTGAATGAATATTTCTTAATCTTCTAGGTTGGAATAATGTGGATAGAGTTGATTGGCCACAGTAAAGGCTTTTAAAGAGAAGACCTTCATTCCATTGATGCTTGGTGGAGATGTTATGGTTTATGTTTTGTGGTTGCTCTGTTGCATGCACAGCTTGCAGTCATCAAATCTACTATGAATTATGTATCATATTACAAGTGCTTTTAGCCATTTGCACAGTTGAACCAGATGTGAAACTTTTAATGTTGTTTTTAACCACATTAAAATGTGTCTGATTTGTAGAGGGCAGTGCATGCAGGAAATTTCAAAACTGCAAGTTGTGCAAGTCAGCTGAAACATCTTCACATGGAAGAGAAGTCAAAAATGTCAGCAAGAGGCTGAGACTGGTGGATGAAATGATATCTAGAAGAAGATATTTCTGCTAATGGGAGCAGTGCTAGCTTTTGAGGTCAAGGGTGTAAATACTGTTTGACAAACTCTTTAGTCCCACACATTATCAAACTTTTCAACTCCTCACTGGGGGAGAGGGGAAGTGGACACAGGAGGACAGAGGAGGACTGGAGGGGATGATTACAATTTTTTAATTTCATTAAACTATTTATTGAAAATATTACTATTACTATACTCCTATTATTATTTTTTTGTGTGGGTGTGTACATACTTTATTACTTTATTCACAATAGAATCTGCTTTTTGCTTTAAATTGGATGGAGCTGTTATGTATATTTACGTCAGTGATGTTTTATTTAAAACTAAAGATACTGTCCATCTGCTTACAAATTGTATTATTTTACTTATTTCCTTACAAGTTTCGAACTGCCTCGTGCCCACGCACATGCGCAATGCGGACTTCAGATTCTCTCCGCCATGCTAAGGGCGGCGCTGTTTACAGGTTCTTTTCGGTCAGAGCTTTAGGTTTAAGCCAACTGTAACATTGTGTGCGCGTTAGTTTTCCCTCTTTCTGGATTACCTGACGTTCTTGAGATCTGTTGTGCTAATCCACCATGCTCCGCACCTTGCTAACCCGCGTTTCCCCGCATCTTCCTCGGCTGTCGGTCTGTCGTTACTCCGCTGCAGCGATTCCTCTCCCCAACTCTCAGCCCGAGGTTCACTACAACAAGGTGATTTACAAAGTTACAGCGCGGGATGTGGAGCGTTGCATAATTTTTTTCAACGTGTAGGAGCACATTCTCCTAAATGTTCGCTGTTCTTGCGCGTTTTCTTTGTTTGGAAATCCTTTTGTCGTGTTCTAACATTGTTTGGCTCCGTATCATTGAGCCGAAAGTTATAGAAAATCGTATGTGTTTTATATGTCGAGTCAGGAAATTATGCAAGCTCATATTTTTGGCGTCGTTTACTGCACGCAGTGTCATACTGTAATTTCTTTCCAGCATTTAAGCAGTCTTGCATTACAATGATGGTAATCTTGAAAATGCTGGATAATAATATCCTGCTGTTGCTTTTTCACAGCTCTTTATTAACAATGACTGGCATGATGCAGTGAGCAAGAAAACATTTCCTACCATCAATCCAGCCACTGGGGAAGTCATCTGCGAGGTTGCTGAAGGAGATAAGGTAACCTGTGTGGTTTATCTAAATTTCCCATACAAGAATCAGTGTCCCTCTAAAACAAAACTGAGTAGTGATTTGCTCACTCTGTGTTGGCTCCCTTTTTTTTTATTATCCAATGATTAATGTACTGTATGGAATCCTTTCTTTAGGGCAGGGATGGGTAAGTAAAAAAAAAAAAAAAAAGCTTTAGAAAATATCACAGACATATAATTGTAAGTGTTTTAATTGAATTAAACCGAATCTGAACGGGCTGTCTTGTGAAAATTCTAATGCAGCTACAATGGCTTGTCAGTGTGTCCCACTCCTGTTTGTTGCCCTCAGGTAGACGTGGATAAGGCAGTAAAGGCAGCCAAGGATGCTTTCAGGCTGGGGTCTCCATGGCGACGGATGGACGCATCACAGCGAGGGCGACTTATGTACCGCCTGGCCGATGCCATTGAGAGAGATGCTGCTTATCTGGCTGTGAGTGAATACTGTTGGATTTGTACGGGGTAGACAATATGGGTGGGAATTGCCACAGACGCTGTGATGCTATTGTACAAAATTACTGTGAACTCGAAAGCAGTCAACACATTAGATTTAGTCTGTTCATTCTGATGCAAGAGAGGAATGCGTTCTTGCACCAGCTTGTGGACTTAGCAATATTGTCAGATTGAACAGATGTATAAAACTGAAAGTATTTCATTCTTTTTCAATCTTAAAATAATATTAAATAAAGTAATATTGAAACTTGGAGCTGCTGTATCAATACAATAAATTGTGCTATTTAGAGCTGCCACTCTGTAATGAAAATAGATGAGGATTTTGTTGAATATGATACATTTGAAAAGCATATTTTCAGAATTATTTTCTAGTAGAAACTTATTTGTGAATCAGAATACTACAACTAACACCACAACATTAAAATGACTTACAAGTGATTGTCTCTTTGCAATTGCACCTGTCAAGAAGCGAGATTTATTGAGAAAGCAGTCAGTTTAAGTGAACAGTCAGTTCATTAGAAGTAGGAAAAGTTTGATCTGAGCATCCTGGACAATGGCCAAATTGATGACTGGGTCAAGGCATGTCCAAAATGATTGTTCCCCATGTTTGGTGTGATGATGTAAGTGGCGATGTTCTTCAAGGAGAGGTCAGGTCATCAAACTAATTTTCAAAAATTTTATTTAAGAGAGAGCAATAACAATTTTAGTCAAAATGATATTTGCAAAAATTACAGCGTCTCCCCAAAGAGAAGGTTGGGAAGAATAGCAGAGAACAGAGCGTCAGTTTGCCTCACCAGTTTTAATGTTACGGTTGATGTACCAGTGAGGGATTCACTTCTAAATCATCAGTTTCTTCAACTTATTGTCCAGGACACTTTTATGGTGTTCTGTCACAGTTATGAAAGAGGCCTCCGATGGTTGTAGATGTGAAATACTGATCATCTGACTGAGTTCAAAGTTCAGTCACAACTGACAAGAACATTTTTCATCTTGCTCATGTTGTTTCTTCAAGCAAGAGTTTGCTGTCAAAACAAACAATTTTGTGCTTTTGCCCAAATTAAGCTGATTAGTGAAGACATGTTTGAAATTCCAAGCTTCCTTTAGATTTGTGAAGGAACTACATGTCTAACCCATAATAGACGCTTATACTCCAACTGGCATTGTGCCAAAATCAACAAACGGACCAAAGCAAGGACAAAATTTGGCTGTGACTACTGTTTGTAGACATTTAATGAAGATTTTTTTTAATTTTCTTTCTTTCAAACTCTAGTCCTGCAGGGCCAGAGTCCTGCACAGTTTGATAGATCCACTTCTTAAACACACTCACTAAACCTGGCCATTTGAATGAGTTGAACCAGGGAAATTATAAAACTGCTGGCCCAGAGTTTGACACACCTGGCTTAACTCCTAATACATTCTGTCCAAACATTTTATTTGCTTACGTCTGTAATATGACTTATGTGAAAAAAAAAACAACAGTTGAACAATGGATAGTTTAGGGTCTGTGTGAGAGATGTGTATAAATCTGTGAAGTTTGTTGTCTCTGCTTATTCATTTAATGACTTAGATCAGGTTAATTTACATTTATTCATTTGGCTGACGCTTTTGTCCAAAGCGACTTCCAGGTACAGGAAACAATCAAGCATAAATTCAGACATGACAATACTGATGTGCGAGTTACAGGGAGTTCAATATAATCTTCTTAGTCATAAAAACAGTGTAAGTGCTACAACAGTGCATATAAGTGCTACATATATACAATTTGAGATCAATATTTTATTTATTATATGACCATTTCTGAGGTCCAGTACTTGGTAGTGATTAAGCAGGCATGTTGCTTGCCAGCAGCTTTGTATATTATCCAAAGGTAATGTTTGTTCAGTGTATAAAAATACACAGTGCCTAAGGGCTGGTGACATTAGTTGGTGCCACCCAATAATTGCGATAAGGATGAATTGTATCTATATATTTTTTACCAGTAGGGAAGAAACTGATCTCTGTTTATATTCTGCGGTTCTACTGTTGTCACACTGTCTGCACCTTTTTTAATACTTGGGCCAGATGTGTCCAGCTCCAGGCTTGAAAGGCACAGTTTGATGATTTCCCTTCTCTGACACACCTGCATTAACTCACCTGTTCATGGCCAGGTCTAGTGAAGGTGTTTGAGGATGGAAACTACCAAACTGTGCTGGACACTGACACTCCAGGACTGACTTTAGGCACCCCTGACTATTTATCTTTTGTTCTTAAGCTTTACTGTCAATCACTGTTACTTTCTTAAATCATTACAGCTAGTAGCCCCCACTTACAGTGGTGTGAAAAAGTCTTTCTCATTTTTTGTTTTTTCCCCATATTTGTCATGCGTGCTTTAAAATCATCAAACAAATTAAAATATTAGTCAAAAACAACAGAAGTAAACACACAATGTGGTTTTTAAGTGAATGATTTTATTAAGGGAGAAAAAAAATCCAAACCTACATGGCCCTGTGTGACTGCCCCCCGTTAAAATATAACAGTGGTTTATCACACCAGAGTTAAGTATCTCTAATCAGACCCAGGCCTGATTACTGCCACACCTGTTCTCAAGCAAAAAATCACTTAAATAAGACCCGCCTGGCAAAGTGAAGTAGACCAAAAGGTCCTCAAAAGCTAGACATTAAGCTGAGATCCAAAGAAATTCAAGAACAAATGAGAAAAAAAGTATTTGAGATTTGTCAGTCAAGAAAATGTTTTAAAGCCATTTCTTATTCAAGCTTTGGGACTCTTGGGAACCAGAGCGAGAGCCATTATCCACACATGGTGAAAACATGGAACAGTGGTGAACCTTCCCAGGAGTGATTGGCCAACCAAAATTACCTCAGGAGCGCAGCGACGACTCATCCAAGAGGTCACAAAAGACCCCAACGCAATATCAAAAGAACTTCAGTCCTCAGTTAATGTCAGAGTTCAGGACTCCACCATAAGAAAGAGACGGCCTGCATGGCAGCGTGCCAAGACAAAAACCACTGCTGAGGAACAAAAAAATTAAGGCTCATCTGAATTTTTCTAAAAAACATTTTGCTGATTTCTAAGACTTTTGAGGAAAATGCTCTGTGGACTGAAAAGGTGTGTCCCATTACATCTGGCACAGAAGTAACACCACTTTTCAGAAAAAGAACATCATACCAACAGTAAAATATGGTGGTGGTATTGTGATTTCAATCTGAAACGAACTTTGGTTCTGCAGCAGGACAATGATCCAAAACACAGCAGCAAGTCCACCTCTGATTGGCTGAAGAAAAACAGAATGAAGACTTTGGAGTGGCCTAGTTAAAGTCCTGACCTGAATCCTATTGAGATGCTGTTGTATGCCCTTAAAAGGCAGTTCATGCTAGAAAACCTGAACTACAACAATTCTAGGCCAAAATTCCTCCACAGTGCTGTAAAAGACTCATTGCAAGTTATCACAAACGCTTGATTGCAGTTGTTGCTGCTAAGGGTTGCCCAACCAGTTATTAGGTTTAAGGGGTGATCACTTTGTCCCCCAGGGCAATGTAGGTTTGGATTTTTTTTCTCCATTAATAATAAAATCCTTCACTTAAAAAAACTCATTTTGTGTTTACTTGTGCTGTCTTTGACTAATATTAATTTTTTTTGATAATTTAAAACATTTATAAGTGTGACAAAAAAAAATAAGGAAGGGGGCAAACACTTTTTCAAACCCCTGTATATTTTACTTTACATAAATATAATATTTATTACAGTCAAACCCCATTAGCTAACCCTCTTTGATAGTTAAAAAAACTATTTTAAATAATAATAATAATAAAAAAGAGCTCAAAGAAAAAGATTTATGATGTAAGGATTAATGTTAATGTTGTGCATCAACTGTACGCTGACTAACGAGGAAATCAAGCAGTAAAAACATCAGTGATATCCTGCTTAATTTATTGCCATGATAGATTTTCTTTTTTTGCTCGCCAGTTAGAAAATGCAACTTTCATTTACGAGACATTTTGGGTCTAATTCACAAACTTGTACACAAACTCAGAATCAAAGCTACCACTAATATTGTAATATTAAAACTAGCAGAGGCAGACTGTGGACAGGCGAACCAACCCACCAGCCGTCAGTCAAACAATGGGGTTTCCTGTGTTGATTGATGGTCCAGACACCAAGCAGGCCGAGGATGCATCAGTGATGAGTCTATCATACAATAGTGTTGCCCACCCACCAACAGCAGCAGCAGCTGCCGATAACCTATAGAATTAGCACGATTGACTGCCTTCTAGACTACAGCGCTAACACTGTCCTAAGTTTGGTGAGCTATAGAGGTAGAAATGCATACACCTGACACTTTGCGCGTTGTGCTGAGGGGCAAGGTTGGCAGCTTAAATAGATCAATCTTATTACTATAACATGGACATCATGCACTACAGTTTTGTGCTAGTTTTAACAATTTCTCTATGGGTTTTTTCCTACTTTCTTTGTCTGTGTTTAGAGATTAGGTGCATGGCTATTTTATTTACAGTCGCAACCAGCTATTGACACACCCGACATCCCCAGTGTGCTAAATAGGAAGAGATTGGGTAGTCGAGCTGGTAGTGAGCGCCGTTGCCTGGGAAGGATACAATACAGACCCTTGGTCTCTTCTATCATTATGGGGAATGTATAATCTCTCCCCAACAAGCTGGATGAGTTAGCGACACTAACCCAATACCAGACTGAACTCTGTACTGTAACATCATGAAGATAATAGAGACCTGGCAAACGCCGCTAACTCTGGACACAAATGTGGCGCTGCCTGGATTTCAGCTGCTGCAAGCAGACAGAATGAGGGAGAGCAGGAAGTGGAAAGTGGGGGGCTGGCAGTGTGAATGACCGATGGTTTGAACATGGGCACATCACTGTGAAAGAGCAACACTGAAGTAGAGACATCAATCTGTTAGCCATTAGTATGCGACCATACTACTTTCCCAGGGAATTCTCACGTTATCGCGCTAATGGCCTGTGATGTGGTCTTAATATGCGTAGATTCAAGATGGGCACTAAGTTGCAACCTTCCTTTTTTGATCTTAAACAGAATTATCCCTGTCTTTATTTACTGAGGGAAATTCTGTTGCATCCAATTGTTTACTTTTTCAAGGCATAAACACAGCAAGTCTGCAGGACTGAAATTATTTGTTGAAAGCCCTAGATAGATCTAAGTGTCATGGTAAAAAGAAAGCGTGTATAAATTAAACAGAAGGGGCCCAAGGATGGATCCTTGTGGGACTCTATATCGCAAAGCAGTTTTTATTGATTTCGTAGTGTCAGTAGGGACAAAATATTCCCTTGCTTCTAGGTATGTTTTGAACCTTCTAAGGACCACTTCTGAGAACCCGACCCAATTTTCTAATCTGTCTAGCATGATCTAGCATGCCAAAGGCTGCACTGAGGTCTAACAGCAATAACAGTTATTTTACCAGCATTTGTATTTAGACATATTTCATTTAATATCTTTTATAGAGCCGTTTCAGTGCTGTGATGCTGGCGAAAGCCTAAATGAAAGTCATCAAGTCATCTCAATAGCTTTGCCTATGAAAGGGATATTTGAAATAGGCCTCTAATTATTAAGACTGGAGGCATCTAAAGTTTGAGAAAAGTGGTCTTTAGTGCTTTTGGGAACATAGCTGAGATATGAGACCTATTCACAATTTGCAAAATGTCATATGCAATACAGCTGAAAACACACACAAAAAAAACACTTTGCAGGCAGAGTTACCAGACAGCAAGTCGATGGCTTAAAATACAGCACAACTTCCTCAGAGTTTTGCTATTGATACAATTAAATTCAGACATGTAAGTGACTTTTTTCCAATGTGGTGAAATACATTTTATGTCACTGCATGACTGGATGGGGCTAATGTTTTGTCTGATGTTTTCAAAAAAAGATGCAAATTCATTACACATTTTAGTTGAGGGAACTACATAGGCAGATTTGTTAGAGTATCCACAGTAGCAAACAGGGCATGCATGTCGTTAATATTCTTATTAATAATGTTCAAGAAATGTGATTGTCTGACCCTCTTTGATTCAGTATTATACTTATGAAGACCTAGTCAATCTGTAGCTTGTTTTTCCATTTACGCTCTGCCTTTATCTTCTCCATGGTGGTTTTTGTTTACAATATATCTTTTTAGTTTTTACAGGTACAATAGCATCGAGAACCCTGAGAGCTTTAGAATCAAACTGACTCAGATGATCATCAGCAGTTTCTGCTGTTATGCTGGGGAGCATTGACATTAGAAGTGGGAATCGCAGGGTATCTTGCAATTTAAAATTCGTGGTCTACAATAACGATAATATCACAATTCTGTGATATTGAGGTGAGACCAAAATCTTTGGCCCCTACTCTTCTTTGGCCCCTACTCGACTCACTGTGCTGACTATGACCCCAAGAACACCATCCCCACTGTCCAGCATGGAGGTGGAACCCTTATGCTTTGAGGGTGTTTCTATGTTATGGGCACAGCACAACTTCACTGCATCAACAAGAGGATGGATAGGACCACATACCATAAAATCTTGAGTGATAATCTGCTTTTTTCTGCCAGGACACTGTAAATGGGTCATGGAGGGGTCTTCCAGCACGACAATGACCCAAAGCAAACAACCAAGGCAGCAAAGGAGTGCCTCAAGAAGAAGCACATTAAGGTCATTGAGTGGCCTAGCCATGCTCCGGACCATAATCCCATAAAAAAAATCCTGTGGAGGTAACTGAAACCTTAATGATTTTGAGCAGATATCCAAAGAGGAGTGGACCAAAATTCTTTCTGCTATATGTGCAAACCTGCTTATCAACTACAAGAAACGTCTGACCTCTGTGCTTGCAAACAAGGATTTTGCCACCAAGTACTAAGTCTCGTTTTGCTAGGGGATGAAATACTCATTTCACTCAATGAATCAATTTCGAAATCGATTTATATATTTAATAAAAATGACATTTTCTGGATTTTCTTTTTGATATTCTATCTCTCACTGTTAAAATAAACCTTCTGTTAAAATAAGTTCATTTCTTTGTCAGTTGACAAACCTACAAAATCAGTGAGCGTCATTGTTTTAGCATCATGTATGGAAGCTGCAAACTCTTGTACTTGTGTGGAATGACAATGAAGTTATTCTATTCTGTTTTTAACCACATGTTCGTTAGGTTATCTTCTGGTTCAAATGAGTATGGTTCTGAAGACTTTAATGTTTTTATGATTGGGAGTGTGGGAGACTGTATTCAAAACTAATCCAAAGCTTTTACTTTGTACTTTTGCTTGGTAGGAGTTAGAGACTCTGGACAATGGAAAGCCATATGCTGTGGCCTATTCAGTTGATGTTCCAATGGTGGTCAAGTGCCTGAGGTGAGACTTGATAATGGTTTGTCATTAGCAATAGTAAACATGGTGTAACCAGGGTTGCTGCAGCTACTTAAGTCTTAAACTGTTATGTTCAAACAGCCATGACCATGACCTGTTGCTTGGCAAAGCTAAACTGGTGGCAGAAATGATATCTCTGCAGTATTAAGAATTGCAAAATGAAATGATCAGATATTTAATATACAAATATACATATATTTAACTAATACAATATAATGTATTAAAATAAGGGTTGCTGTTTTTTTCTGCTCATTTTCTGCTGCTTGTTTTGGATGTTTTTCTGTCACCACAATGCACACAAACTGCGGTGATGTAAATGCTACATCCAACGGCCCTGTAGTGCACATGAGTATTGGTACTATTTGTTGTTTACATTGGTATTCGCAGATAGAAAGAAAGAAAACCACAAACATGCAAGTTGGCTACAGCACTCAACGGGTGTAAAAAGATAATAGTGGTATAGGTAGTAAAGTGGTCAAGACGCATCTGAAGAATTCACAACTCTTCCAGTCATACTTTCAGTGTGGGCAAGAAACTAGGTCATACTCACAAACCAAAGCTTTAGCAGTGTAAAAAAGCATTTGCCAGGTTTTTACTCCCTACACAGAGATCCAGCATCTTTTGTACATCCACAACTGTGCCTGAATTCAAACATAATTGTAAATTCAGTTGAGTTTTTAGGTTTTAATTGACTCTTACATGCCTCTGAGATACTCTTGCCTCAGTCATGGTGTCACTTGCTGGAAATAAATGCAGTTTATTTAATAACTGTATGAATGTAGACTGCATTGTTACGCTACATTATTTAAGTGATCTAACAGTAATTATAACTGTTTTGTATTGTAACTGTAATGGAGGTATTTCAATTTAATGAGGCAGCACTTTCTTTAGTGCTACACAATCACAATCAGCATTTCAAAATGAAAACAGTTTATCAGTCTGTAGCTATAATTTTAAAAATTCAATTTCCTTTTGAAAATCTCTCAACCACCCCAGAAGTGATGCCACATTTCAGAACAACAGAAAACACACACTAAAATCACACCATGCATAACATCACCTTAAAAACAATCATCACATGGTTGTTGCCAAAACTAAAGGCATCTACAACCAAAAAATATTAAATGTGTGCTTTTGTTTTTGTGTGACACTTATTCTGTTGTCTCAGTGTATTATTAAATATATATATTAAATATATATTAAATATATAGTTTAAATTGTGTTAATGTTCTTATTTTTTCTTTTGTGCTCAACTTCCCGGAGGAAGTTGCTTTATAAAGTTTGAAAGAAATTTAAGGAATATTTTTTTAATAGAAAGGGAGAATTATTATTGTATACGTACTACTATTTATGCTGTAACAAATCTAGGCCCAGAGGGAATCTATGAGTTGCTGCTGTGTGTAAATCTATTTCTAACACTTTAGATTTAGAGGAACATTTCAGGGTTTAGCATTCTACACATACACACAGATACACACACATATTTGTAAGACCTTGTACGTTCTTTCTTGTCATTTAATTTTTTTGGCCTAATATGAAAAACATCTGCTGGTTACACTGCAACAATATTGAACGGACCAATAAAAATACACTCAAATCCATATGTAAATATGATGTTCAAGCCTCCCAACCGAATTCCACTTTTAGTGCATGGGTGTGGTATGGCCTAGTTTTGAAATGCAGACCTTGTCACATGACCTGTGGTTTGCTCTTGTGCACATTACCTTTCCAAGGTAGCATCAGTCTGCCCCTGAGCAAGGTGTCCATCCAGTGGAAGCTCAGAACTGGTAGTCATGTTGATTACACTTGCTCCAGAAAACATCAAACTTCATTGAACATTCAGTACATATGTTCAATCACATCATTATCACAAAAGCAGTTTCCATGTTGAGCAAATATTTTCCACATTTTGCTACTGCTTGCTGACCATTTTAAAAATGATGCATTCTTTATAGCTGGTCCAATGTCCAAGGAAAGATATACAGTGCCCTCCCTAATGTTTGAGGCAAAGACACATTTACCTTCGATTTACCCCTCTGTTCCTGAGTGTAAAATGTTTAATGAAACAATTTAAACAATTTTAGTTTCACCATGTTGGAATTACAACACTAATGCTTTTCACCACAGATGCACAGTTCTGGAAAAAGAGGCAAAATATTTGCCTATTTTGATTCCTAATATTAGGATAAGTTTTAAAGTATAGTTACACAGCTACAGTAATACAGAATCTTTGCAAATACCTTCAGCATAGGTAAGAATGGGGATTGTTTTTGTTATGCATCTTTGTACGTGTCTCTGTCAGGTACTATGCTGGTTGGGCAGATAAATGGGAAGGAAAGACCATTCCAGTTGACGGTGATTTCTTCTGCTACACCAGACATGAGCCTGTTGGAGTGTGTGGCCAAATTATTCCTGTGAGTATGTGCCATGGGTCCTGCATTCAGGGGTTTTGCATTTTCAGTCCTTTTTTTCTTAATCTGGATTTGTTTTTTTTAAAGGAAATGGTTTATGCTAAGTTGAAAAGGTCAATGTCGCTAGAGAAAAAGATAAGGAAGAAATGAGTAAACAGATGAGGGGAGGGGGAATAGTCTAGGGAATGAGTACATGGTTTGTTTCAGGATTTGGGAAAAAGAGTTGACTTATGTAAGCTAGAGCTGCCTTATGTAAGTTAGAGCTGGCCATGCCATGGATAAATTGGAGTATAAATTTAGGAACATGTTTGTGTTACTGCCACTTTGGCAGTAGTGTATTTGTTCAGTGCTTGCTTTGGTAGTGGTATGTGTTTATGCATAGGGGTGAAAAACCTATTCTGTTTATTGTACATTGCAGACTGTCCATTTGTTTTCTAGCTCCTCTCACTATAAAAATGACATTCAATTCAATTTCTGTAAAAAAAACAAAAAAACAAAAACTGGAACAAAGTGTAAAAGATCTGCAATTTATAAATTAAATTGACTTTTGTGCATATGTAGTAAATATAGCCACATATGCAAGCAAGTAGTTCAGAAAAGAAAACAGTCCCCTGCTGCCTCCAGATATGCAACCTGAAAAATGCAACTAGTTTCTCTGAACCCAAGCTCACCTCAGCTGAAGTTAAAAAAAAGTGAAAACCTGCTGTAGTCTGATGAGTTCATGTTTCAACTTGTATTTGGAAAAACAAATGTTGAACTCTCCTTGCTAACACAAAATAGGGGAATCCAGATTATGAGCTAAAGGGGCCAAAGTCAATATCTGTCATGTTATGGTGGGCGTACCAATGCCCATGGCGTGGCTGGGTTCTCTGTGTGTGTGAAGATAGCATTGACGGAGACGTGCATATTTTAGAAAAACGTATGCTGCCATCAAAGCAAGACCTTGAAGTTCATGGTAATGCCAGATCGAGTTCTGTATGTGCCACAACAGCATGGCTTCATAAACACAGAGTGCAGGTGCTTACGTGGCCTGCCAGCAGTTCACATCTGTCTCCTATTGAAAATGTATGGCATATCAGACAAGGGACCATGTGCTGTTGAATAGTTGACGTCTTGTATCAAATAAAAAAAACAAATTCCACTTGCAAAATTGCAGCAGTTGGTTTCCTCAGTTCCCAGTGTAATTAAAAGGACAAATAATAAACACATCTGTGTGTGTTTTTGTGTTTCATAAAAAAATTCATAAACCACTGACATTTTCTCAGAATTTCACATAAGTAATTGACTTTAGTACTTAATTGCAGAAAGAAACTGGTCAATATAACAAAGATCAAGTGTTGTCAGACTTTGCATAGAAATCAAGATTACATCCAATCGTAAAATAATAAACTCATGTCTGACCTTTAGAAAAGAATTAGTACAGATTCCATACAAAATGGTGATTTGTTTAGATGTAACTGTAGAGTTTATAGTTATGAGAAGTTGTGATTCCCTTGCACTGTGACATACAAGTCCATGTCCTTGTTTAATCATTTTGTACTTCATAGTCTTTTTCTTCTTCTGTGTGCAATTTGATCCTTTCTGGAATGTCACATGCTACTACAAAACAGAACACTGCAGTACTTCTACCCTCTGTATACTTGGTCTTACTCCACCCCTAGTCCCCCTCTTCTGTTCCTGGTTTCTCTCAGTTTTGGAGCGAGCTAAAGGCATATGCTAGAGTCAGTTAAAGACACACTGTTATTTACTAAGTCAGTTTGAGTACTTTTATGCCTATTTAATTGAGGTTATCCAAGTAATGGTGGTTTTTCTCGTGAGGCTATTGCATTGTGAAGTGTATTAGAGTTGCATAATATATTGTCCTATCATAACATTGGTTTTAACAATACTGATCCCATCAATGGAGGTACCAGGTTACTTTTTAAAGAGATATTCTAATGAATCGGGACTAGTACTGGGGTGGGTGATGAGATAATATGTAAAATGTTGCCAAAATGGTTATATTGGTTGTGGATTTTTCATGTGAATTAATGAACCAACCATCATTCCTTTTGGCCAAAATATGACCAGCAAATGTAATGAGCTATAGCAAAAAGGCAGATTTTTTTGTTACTATTTTGCAATAAAAATGTATAAACCTCATCTCCAGATAAAATGCTATTATAGCAAGAATGAATTTAAACACACAAGTGGAGACGGAGGCATGTTTACCACTGTTATCATCTTTCCTTTTAATTACACTGTTTAACCATTTGAGAACTGAGGATATTAAATGGTGCAGTTCTGCAAATTTAACTTTTGTCCTTTTTCACTTGATACAAGGCTTCACCTCTTCACCTTTCAATGGTGGTTGTTGTCTGATTCTCCTCTCCATGATGTGTCATGTTTTCAATAGTAGACAGGTCTGGACTGCTGACCGGCACATGCACACTCTGAATGAGGCCTGGCATTGTCTGGCTAAAATGACATCTATCCTCAGGAAAAGACAACACAGTTTCTCATGCAGGGCCTTTGGAGGGCTTAAAGGTCATGCACATTAAACAGTGGTTTCAGGCCATGCCCTACATGGAGTGACATTTCTGAAAAAAATATTGTGGATTTTTTTTTCTACAGTATTATGTACTTGTAGATGATGAAAGGCCTGAGTTCCTTTTATTCTTATGTTAAAATATTTTATTTTTTAAATAACTGACCATGTGTTGAGCCATCATGGGCCTTTGGTGGATGCCTTTTTTTATACCCAATCATGATCCGCCCATCTGCTTATTGTGGAACATTTCAAAACAGCATAACTTGAATATGCTGTAAACTTTTCACTTGTTTTGCTCCTTATATAAGTGTGTTGCAAGCAGGTGGCAAATTCAAAATTTGTTTATATTTACAAAGTACATTTAAGTTGATCATTGAAAAAAATTGGAGATATTTTATAGTTAAGAATAGTTAAGAAATAACACATTGTATTTTTATTGTATTTTATGTAAAACCTTTATGCAAATAAATATCAGGGAAGACCTTTTTTATTGTGTTGCAGTGTTTTGAAAACTGAAAAGACAAGTTAAAAAAACATGCTTCCTATTGTCTGCTGTATATTTTAAGTATGCTTTATTATTCTGAATAATAGTTTAATGTGACTTATTTTAGTTTTTTGTTTTAATGCTGTCTTTAATATTTTTTACTTTCTGTAATTGTTCTCTTTTTCTGAAAGTAGACAGATGTAACTGAAATGCTGCCCTCTTCAGGTTAACTCGTGAACTTACTCTAAATGGACATTGACAATTAAAAATATAATTCAATTAAACAGTGAAAATATATGTTGCCCTTCTTGCCACATTTGCTGTATGTAGCAGTATAATTGCTTTGCATTTTGTTCCTATTATGCAGTGGTCCGTTACCCCAACTTTCCTGCTGACCCTAAACCTCTCCCTTTGTATACAGGTCCTTCTCAAAAAATTAGCATATTGTGATAAAGTTTATTATTTTCTGCAATGTACTGATAAACATTAGAGTTCCTATATATTTCAGATTCATTACACACAACTTAAGTAGTTC
>JBBIGC010163406.1:0-16375 GCA_037576955.1 Lepidarchus adonis
GTACATTGCAGAAAATAATGAACTTTATCACAATATGCTAATTTTTTGAGAAGGACCTGTATATATATATATACATACAGTGTCTCACAAAAGTGAGTACACCTCTCACATTTTTTAAAATTTTTTTTTTTTTTTTTTTTTTGCCCCACCTTGTCTCCCAATACTTTGTTTAGGTTTTAGAGCACATATTTTTTTCCCTTTGTTTTTGGTGCGATTGTTAAACTGTGTTAGTCTTGTAAACAACAGTTCTTAGCCCTAAAAACTGGACAAATGGACAGACAGTGAGGTCCATGCTTTACAGAGCTGATCCTCAACAGAGGAAATACAACATAATTTTGACTGTTTAAATATTCCAATCACAGCGTTTTCCGACTTCTCCTATGTGGACGTTATTTCAGACATCAGACAGCGTACATCACTTTTACATTTCTACTGATGGAGTAAATACAAACAGAAACACATCTCTGAGGTTGTATAGTTTTTAGTCCCCAGAATTACACCCCACTACTGTTTCACACTATGTAACCTATTTTCATCTAAACATGTCTTGACTTTTCCTTTTGTTCTGCAAAGGTGACCGAGAGCTTGGATAATGTTCTGGCATGTTAGTTGAAGTGCCCTGTTATCATCTTCTGGCCCAGGTTTATGACAGGAGAGGAAACCACAGGGGGTTTGATCCATGTTCAAGGTGCACCAGCTAGCTCCAAATGATCATCACAGCTCACAGACCCAAAACCTCAAAGCCAGGAGAAGCAAATGAGGAGGTTACTTTGTCATTCTCCATCTACCAGACCAATGCACAGATGTCAGTCTTTAGTAGATGCTACTGTGCTGATGATCAGTCAGGAGTCAATACTGTTGACAGACCACAAGCAAATGAAAGCCTGCTGAAGTTACTGGGGCGTGAATCGAGCCATGCTGTTCTGCCTGAGCAGATATTTTGGCAAAATCTAGCATGGCTTACTGGGGCATAGGCGGAAATATGCTGCCCAGCTTTCTTTGGACCATTCACATACCCCAAACACACACACACACACACACACACACACACACACACACACACACACACACACGCCTGCAGGCTAGATGATGCACCATTGCAACCAACAGCAACCCATGGCACATTAGAAGGGTGTGTAAATTCAAGAAAGTCAACCACTTAGTTTTTTTTTGGTGTGTGTGTGTGTGTGCTTGTGTGCGTGTGTGTGCGCACACGTATGTCTCAGTGCCTCCTGGCTTTTCACATTAACCTACTTCCACCAAAAGCACTGCTGAGGAGGCGGCAGATGCAGACATGACTAATTCCACACATGAGGAGGCTCGGCAGGATCTTGAAAAACCTCCAGGTTTCTTTGTCTGAAGAAGCTCCGCTCAACCTGCTTCATCCATTTCTCCAAGTAGTCTCACATACACAGTTTATGGGCAAATACAGCAAATAACGTAGTGGGATATTAAAACATTAAACAAGCAGAACTTTTGTGTGAAATAAGGCCCATGGCGCTCAGTGGACGTATGTATACAAAGCGTCAACCTAACAACACGGCTAGTCAACAACGTTACATGGCTAACAATGCGGCTAACAAAGCGGCTAACAATGCGGCTCACAACAGAGGATCTGGCGACTGTTTTAATATTTACAGCTGCAGTAGAAAATAACCTGAAGGACATATGGACAAGATCCAAAAACAAAGGAAAGTTAAAAAAGAAGGTGTTCACATTTTCGACTACTTGTGTACAAGCCGTTGTTATTTTTCCTGCTCAAGTGAACATCAAGCTTTGCAGATGAACAGTACATACAGAACTTTAGTCGCAACCAGAACTGGAGAACCTCCTGAAAAGCATTGCTATGACACTATGGAAACTCACTGCTTACTTTGGATGACAGAAGTTTTTCACATCTGTTTGGAGTAGGTATGAAACCTACACTATTTCTTCAGTGAAGTTGAACCAACAAGTCTTTTTTAAAGGCCTGATTTTCTAGTGTTGCGACACTTCAGCTGTTTAAAATACCTTTTTTTGGTTTTATTCAAAACGTATCATGATACATATTGTATCACTGCCGCTGTATCGCGATAGCGATTGCCAATACCCAGCCATAATTGGCATAATATTAGGTTTATTTTTAATATTTCTAATCTTTAACATGAAATATTTTTAAGGAGTACTTTGTTTAAGATGGACGACAAGTAATTTGTTAAAAATGAACAACTAAAATGAACACAATTGGATAATCAATCTGTTTTCCCCTGATCTGATTCAGAACTTGCAGCTCATCCTCTATACTGGAATACTACTATATCTCATCAGGAGCAGTAAACATAAAACCAACACAGTCAGCGCTGATTCAGCAGCAACTACACAGTAATAGGCAGGTGGCATTAATGTTATGGCTGATTTATGTAAATACCCAGCTGCATATGCTACACCTCACTGCCTTATGCTTTCCCAGGGCTTAAAGCAATGAATTTCAGTAAAGCTCTAAGCTCTGAAGAGGTGAAAAGTCCTCGCCCCTAACTGTCCGCAAGAATTCCCATTCCTCATAAAGGAAGATGTTCCCACTGCCTATAAACCAGACGCTAGACTGTCCTGTCTGTGTTTCCCCTCAGTCTTTACCGGTGAAAAGCCACAGCTATACTATTGCACTGTAGGCAATGACCAACATGCCACAGACCAGACAAACTACACATTATCTCAAAGGAAGCGCTGTAAGCACAAGTCTCATCTCCACAGGAATGAGATCGATAGCATTTTAGCCTTGGGTGAATCTGCATGAGAGAGCGGGCATCAAAGAATCAGCAAGTGCTTTTCTTTTCCAACAGAGCATGAACGTATAAATGGATTTGTTTGCAGACCACAGCAACAGACCTCCCTCCATCTATATAAACACTAGTGCTTAACAAAAAGGGGCAAAATACAGTATTATAATCACATTACACAATAACGTTGAATTTCCAAGCTTTGGATAACAGTAGGTTAAAAAAAAAACCACTACCAATTCATAAATAATCACATATACATAGATACTTAAAAAAAATCTCACAATGTCATAATATTTGTTCTTATCATCTGAATCAGACCAGAAAAACTGACCTTTTCAGAAATATCAAAACTCCCAAAAAGTGCAGTGAATAAACTACATTGTGACGTCAAAACCACTGAATATGTCATTACGATGGCACCTGCCATGAGGTGGGATAGAGTAGAATCTCCACAACGGCAGGACCTGTGAAGTGTCCATTAATTTAGTATTAGAAATGGTCTAAAAATAACTGGAAGACAAAAGATTTAAATACTTATTTTGTAATAAAAACCACAATGATAAATCAAGAACCTTCACCACATGGTTTCATTATGTATCATAGCATATCCCTACATAAATCTGTTTATTCTGCTACTTTAACCACCATCTTTACATATAAATATGCATAATGTGGTGCTTGAAAGTTCATGAACCCTTTAAAATATTCTTTATTTTTTATGAATGTGACCTACATCATCATCTGATTTTCATACATTTACATAAGTCCTGGGGCAGAACTTTTCCAGTTACCAATAATGTTGAGTTATTACTACACAAGGAGGTCAGACCAGGTTAACTTATTTTTAGACTTTTTTTTGTTTAAAAAATACATGACTAAACACAATGATTTGCTTAATTTCATCTACTTTCAGGACTTTTTGAAAATTTAGATGATCTTTTAGGTTCACAAACTTTCGGGCATCACTGTATACAGGTGGTCCTCGATTCACTTCGTCCAGAAATTCTTGGTTAAATTGCTTTAAAACAAATTAAATGTGCATTTTTACTGTCACATAGAGTAGAAGAATGCAGTTAAATGCCTTTTAATGCGTTAAGGTAATTCACGACTGCCACATGGGTGTGTGGGTGCATGCGTGTGTGTAGGGACGGGAGAAAGAGGGGGCTGTGCTGTGCTGTGCTGTGCTAATTCCCTGTGCGCCGTTGATTGCTGTTTTTGCTGAGATGTTAATGTTTTATTCAATGTTAGTGTTGAATAAGAGTGTATGTGGATTGGTGGGTGAGATGGGGGGTTAATAGTGCCAAAAGTCACTTCTCCAATGCGTTTACTGCATGTTGAAGCATTAAAAATAGCATTTCTATCTGGAGCAACATTTCCTAAATGCTTTACTGTAATATCAGTGTGTTCATGTTGCTGCTGTTAATAAAACACAGTGCTGTTCAATTAAGCCTCTGCAGCATCATTATAAGCATGAATTTAAAAGGAAACGCTTCCAGTAAGATGTCGAAATCTATTAATCAGATCAGGGCTAGAGCACCGATTCTGATCTCCTCTAGAAGAAGACTTGTGTACATCTGTAGAGGAAAAGTGCAAAGATCAATACCCGTGAGGCAGTAGAGAACCTGCTGACTAGGCGACTGATGCACATCACCCTGCTGAATGTTACTGCGGCTGCTTATCAAGATGGAGGACTGACAAGGGCACCTCACTTATCGGCATCAGCATGTTGCCCACGCTTTATTGCTAGCTGTAGTAGCAGGATTCATCAACAAAGGGCAACAACTGTTTACCAGGCAAATCCTGCTCCTAAGCCTGCGGTACAATAAACTGTGGAAAACACACTGACTATTCATAGAGGGCAAGAATGCTCCTCCTTTCCATCGCAAGATGAAGCCATCGGTTCAGCCTGTCCCACCCGAACGAACCCATCAGCTAATTATGAAGCGATTAATGAGTAGAATCATTGTGAAAGCCACATCCCTCCAGGACTGACAGGAACATTGCCACATACACTACGAGCTTATTCAAGACAGTGTCCACGAACATCATGAGTTAAATGCACCTTGGTCTGACCCCACAATGGGCCAATTAGATCAACACAAATGTGAGGCCGTATGTGTCACTGGCTTAGCAGACATAGTGAAGTGAGCTCCAGGAAATGTTTAACATTTCAGTCTTCGACCATGTTAACCAGATGATGATGTCCTGCACCCTGAGCTGCTGGTAATTCTTGTTGGACTCCTTTTATCGTAAAGGACAGTGCTCCGATTACACATCCTGAAAGTAGGAGCAAGTGTCATTGTCTTTCGCTTCAGACCGGCAAAGTCTTTTTGTTCCCCATTCCATTGTAGGGAGAGATTACGCAGGCACAAGTGCCCACCTCTTCTCCCTGCCTATCCTCTTTGACAAAAGGGCTTTTAAATATCCCATGCCCTATGCAGACACACAGATATCCCTTTGTTAGGGCTCTGCCAATGGAAAAACACTGAACTGCTCAAAGTCACAGATCCCCAGCCAGTGTGTAGTGATTCCCTTAGGCCTGCTGCCATTAAAATACCAGTGAAAATGATCTTATGGGTGAGCCAAAAGAGAGTTTATACTTCTAAAAACACACTACCTGATACCCACTGCTCGTCTTCTCATCTACAGTATTCTGGCCCTCGTCCAGGTCTTGCACGCTTGCCACTGAACTGGGCAGTTGCCAGCAGTGGCAGTGGTGATGGGCAGGAGGAATTTCCTCTTCGGGCTTACAGTACATTTGTATGTCGTTCTCTCAACATGACAAGAAACAGGCTGATATGTAGCTTGATGGCTGGCATCATTTCCTGTATAGCTAGAACACTTTATAATGGCCGCAGTGACAGGTCTTTGAAAGCAAAAACTAATCTGATTGAAGGGTGTGTTTTCATGAATCACGCTCCAGGTCCACAGAGACACACAACAGCTGTCCCATGTCTGTGTTTGTGGCCCATGAAGTCATTTAGATTATCCTCTGGTTCCTGTTGCATGTTCTAGATAACAGGGACACCAGAGTTTATGAAGGTCAATGGCAAAGTTGTGCTACAGTCATTAGATTCATAGAACAGGAAACTCACCTAAAATCCCTCATCAGAAAAATTGAGCCAATACAACCCATCAGCCAAACGAATAGTGTGACAGTAATAATGACGTTAATCAGTCAAGGCCCTAGGACTGTAAATAGGCAATCAGTGGGAAATGAGAAGTTAGCTCTAGGCCTCATGAAAGATTGGACAGGCAAGAAAGCAGAGTTTCCAAAGGTTCCATCTGATGGTGATGTCACCCACCGCTGCAAATGGGCATGTTTCCCAAAGCTAACAACAATCAACCAGCTCCAAACACACTCTTTCATCAGCAGAGCAGCTCTCCGGACCTCGCCCTTAATGGTTTCCATTTCACTGCATGACTTCAAATGGGCACCAGGCCGGAACGCTACGCTGAACCAAAGCGAGACTCTGGATAAGGAAAATGACCCTTCTTTGGCCTCTTGGTGGGTTCATGACCTTGTAATGAGTATCCCTACAACTGCAAACAAAATGACGTCTTGACTCTTGAACTTCCACAAATGCAAAATTAGGGCCTAAACTAGCAGAGGAACTGAATCAAAAAGGCAAACTGATCATTTTTCACCTAACGAATATCACTCGGCAGGATTTCAAAATGTGCTTTACGTGCAGCTGTCGAGACAATATTTCTTACAATGGTCCGTGTTGAAAACCTACAGTAGCTCGGTCCAAGCCTCAGAAAGGCCAGAGCTTGGGTTTGAATTCCTCCCCTGGTCCGGTACATCCGCCAGGGTCAGTCCTGCAAACCGGGGCAGAAAATGAGCTGCTGTTTCCTGCAGCTCGTCATGTTGGCAGTCTTCTCTGGCACTAGAAAACATGGGGCAGGTGTCTCCCTGTGGGCAGGGGCAGCCAGAACAACTTGGCATCCAGTCTCCATGAAACCACAACGACTGTGAGGAAACTGCAATATTCAACCTTTTTCCACAAAACTGTACAGTATTTTTACAGAATTCTTTTTTGAATAATAATGTTCCTTACTTCAGACTAGGGGTGTCACAAAACACTGGTATTAACAATAGCCATGACAAATGAAGACTAATTATGAAATTAAATATTAATAGTTTGTTACAAATCTATATAATAATACCATTTATAATTGGTATAAACAGTATTATAACAGTAGAAAGTGCTATTGTTCCTTAATTCTTGTGTTTATTAGTCGAACACTAGCTCACTTTCATGCCATGTTATATGGCAGATAGATGAATAGAACGACAGATTTGTTCTACAGCTCTGCTTTAAAAAGCTTGTATGTTTTTTTCATTGCAAGTAATATGCTTGAGTGTTTACAAAAGTCCAAACAATCCAAAAAGTATTTTCACACTGCAAATGGGCTTTCAGAATGATCTGAACCTGGACCACCTCTTTTAGTCTATGGTGGTCTTTTGGTCCATAGTCCAAAGGTCTGGACCAAACAATGTAGGTGTGAGACCACACCAGCCACAGACAAGAGTTAAAGAACATACATGTGTTAAAGCTAATGAACCTTTCATGAAACACTGGGTGAAGTGGATCAGACAGAAGGGAAAACCACGATTCCAAACTGAGCTAGTGTAACAGACCATTGTGCACTGAGAATGACGGTGTCGTTTTCTGTGCTGTGAACTTTGAAGGTCGTATTTCTCCTCTGCAGATATCACAAGCACTGCTCCGTTACAACAGACCATTGAAGATCCTTGACAGCTGAGGAACACGTCCTTCTTTTGATAGAACTCTGAGGATGCACAGACATATCCTTCTCTCTTTATTTCCCACAAGCCTTTTTAGTGACACAGTGAAACAAAAATGGAGTAGAGCCAGTTAGGAGAGAGAAGCTTTTTAAAACCATTGCCCCACTGTTGTGAAAATGAGATGCAGCTGAGAACATGTGAATTAGTTTCTGATGCCCCTTTCACTTCTGATAGAACTTCTGCCAATATTGACATCAATTCTTTTATTTACTCTTGAATAATAATAATAATAATAATAATAATAATAAAGCTAGATGCTTTTGCTCATCATGGCCAATAAACCACCTAAAATATTTAACACACACATGCACACACATACTGAACCTAATTGTCAGGCATCAATACAAATAACTAATATATAAATAACACGCTGCACATCAGATCTTATGTTTATCTTATGTCCGATGCACGATCCAGCATTCTGGGCCTGTTCAGCTCATATTTGACGTGCGCAAGGTAAAGAGTTAAAACTGTGACAAATAATTTGAGTAATGAGGCCACAACTTCAGTTGAACACGACATGAAACTCTCAATTAAAATGAACTTGACATGCAGGCTGGCAAAAGCAGAATAAAAGTCCATCTGAATTCGACCTATGCAACTCACTGGCCGTGAGAAGAGCCCATTTCAATTTATTTATGACAGTTTAATGTCAACTGATATTTTGCGGAGCAGAAAAAATGCTGAGAAATGTGAGGATCAAGGTCGAGGTCACTTTTTGTGATTAGCCGCTGTGTATATGTACGTAGTGAGATGAGATGCGTCTTCATGGGCTATGGTGCAACATATAGCACATACAACAAAGGGCAAAATGTGACACAATATGTAACATGGAACAGTAAACTTGGAATAGGCTGTAAAACTAATATACTATTAAAGAACATATTTCACCAGAGCCAAATGGTGCCATTTATACAAAGTTAACATGCATCTAGTTGGAAAATTGTAGTTAAAAATAGTTCCAGTGACTACAGCGATTTCTTCATGACGCAAACACACTGCAACTGTAGTTAAGGCCGGAGCTCGTTTGACTACTTTCATTTAAGTTGTTTTTCCACTAAATAAAAAGAAAAACTGATTTACTCTAATAGCTGCCTTCTTCAACTCTCACTTACCCCGTTTAAACTTCAGCCTCACATAAAATCAAGGGGCAGAGATTATGTCCTGCTGCAGCTGCTAATCCCTGATAGGACACTGCTTTTAGCTCTGAGAGGAGGTCTCCTCCCAGAACGCTGAGGACACTAGTGAAGACGCATTGCGCCTAATAAAAGCACTTTAACTCAGACACACTGTGCTGTTGGGCTGATAACGGATAATACCGACCATCACAACTAAACGAGTTTGCATTTTTGGCAACTAATTATTCTCTATGCATTTTTCATTACGTCCTTATTTATCCATTCACTCTGGACAAACCCATTTTTATTCTCTGGCTTTCAATCCAGTGTGTTGTGGAAACTAAGACTCATCCTTTCTTTTCTTTTTTTGTGTGCGTTCTATATGGATTGATATATGATGTACAGCCAAGTGGTTGTTTTTGTAAGTGCTTATAAATAAATTGGTATTGTATGTTAAGCCTTCCCCATAAAAAAAGATACAATAGAAAAACTGCATTTAATTATAGCCCTTATGAAAAGAACAAAATCCCATACACAACATCTGCTATCTGGTAGTGAGGAAACCGGATGAGTCTGACCAGAAGGCTGCTCCAATTTGGCAGAATTTTGTTTTCAAGCCAAACATACATGGAAATTTAATGGGTAATCGGTGTATTCAGAATGGACAACTCTATTATTATAAAATGTTAATTATATGACAAACGTATAATCACCAGGGAGGATGCAGGGTACAGAGTCAGGCCCTGTAATGCTCACATGGTATTAGTAACTGAAATTAGATCACATTAATCACTTGAACGTTCGTCTGAACTGATCATGTCGCCTAGGCTTCGTTACCAGGCTGAAGCAAGAATAATATTTTCTAAAAGAAGGAGAAAGAGAAGACCTGAGGTTGACATACTGGTCCCTGGTCAAACAACAGGAGGGTGTAAACAGCTCTGCGGAAGCTACACAATGACAAAGGTAAACCTGGTCCCTACCCACTTCCATTAGCCCCTCCTGCTCTGCAAACACTTGGTGAAGACATCATCAAACTTCTGTTTGAGGACAATAATGGCTCTGGCCTTTTCCATTCCTGTGGGCAAGAAAGAGAATTGTGCTCGATCTTTCTTTTGGATCACAGGCTTCTATACTACAAATACTCCATACAGACGCTCTATACAGTCTGTAAAGCTAAAAGATCAGTACCGAGGTTGATGAAAGATTATCCTGATTGTCCTGGGCTAGCGTCTCCCGGGGTTAAATATTATAGTAAAGCATCTAACAATGGCCTGAGCATCCGCACCGCTTGTTTGAACATCAACCCCGGCTTTAGATGGAACTAGCCACCTCTTGGTGTTTGAATGGAATGGAATAAGAGGCTTTTGAACAACTGTACTACCGCCTTTGAATTTGTATTACTGTAAAATGTTTGACTGGTATCCAAATAGTAATTACGTTATATTTTCCATTCATATGCAAGTGTGGGCTCATTGAACAGAAATCAATGACCCCACAGTGAGTGCTTATCTTGATAGGAAAAAATACCCTACATTTTGGTTTATGTTTTGATGTTACCATTTTTAATCTTGGCACAAAAATGATATCAAATGTCAAAGTATTGTATCAAAGTTGAACATTAAAATATGGTGACAAGACCAGATAATATTGATTCATCTCTGGTGCAAACAAGATTTACAACATTTACAGTAACTAAAAACATAAACAGCGTTGCAGTTTTATTATGATTTTTAAAATTCATTTATGATTTCTTTTCATGAAAATTAAACATATCTATAGGTTATATCAACTGCAATTTTTTTGTATTTGTTTTCCTCTTTTTACTTTTTTTTACTGTAATTGAAAGACATCATGTACTTTAAATCTCCAAGTTATTTTTTACTGCTTTAGTTACAATATTTTATTTTATTTATATACTGAACACTGCAAAGCACTTTGACACTTTAATTTATGAAAGACACTATATAAACAAATGTATCACTAAATGACAGTACCCATGTGAGACACAAGGTAACTGAATTAAATAACAATCTGTAAAACATGCTGATGACAGAAGACACTCTGGGACTTGCTCTTTCAATAACGGGGTCTTGCGAGCGTAGGCCCTGAGGGAACAGAAGCTACAGATCAGACAGAGACTGAAACTAATCGATTTAATGGTGAGAACCTCTTAAAACAACAAAACAAAAACACATGAGACCTTTTTCCTCATCGACCCTCCCTCAGTCCACATAAAGGTCATTTTTCTCTGTGAGGAGAGCTCTGTGTACACAGTTGACAAGACATATGAGTCACTACACTGCTCACTGTGTACATGTAAAGTTCAGAGGCAGTGGCTGACAGAACTGAGACCTTCCCTCCGGCTAAGAGCTCTGCTTAAGAGTAGAAGGTTGTGTGTTGTGTATACTATGGTCAGACACCAGCGCTTTATCTCAGAGCAAGATCCTGTAGATAAACTACCACATGGGGAACGTACACATGAACATGGAGTGGAGTGTCTGGACGCCATCTTTGATTCTAGGCTCCAATCATTTCTGTCCCATTCATTGCCTGATTTTAAGATAGACGGGGAATAAACACAGACAGAAAATGATTCATACTGAAAGAGCTCAGTGACTTTCTTAGGATGTTTCCTTTTTGACAGTCTGTTAAAATTTATTCGTTCTAGGAGGGCTGAAAATTTTTTAAGACAATTGATTTTAATGTGTCAAATTTTTGCAAAGTTTGTACCTTTATGTTACAAGATATTGGTTAGAAAAATGCTAGATTTGCACATTTTTGTGCATTTAGCAATTGAGTATGGGAAGCAGTGTTGCTTCACAAAAAGGTCCTGGATCATCCCTGGGTTGACCACTGCTGCCTTTCAGGAGTGTACAAGCTCCTCCCCTCCTCCCCTCCTGGATTTTTACTGAAGTTTACTGGATACTCTACATCACCCATAAGTATGAGTATGTGTGTGGACCCTGCCCTGCCCATAGTCAGTTGGGATCCGTTCCAGCTTCCCTGTGACCCAATGTGGATAAGAGGTTTGGAAAATGAACTAGGGTCATGCTCCTTCTGAAGGCAACCTTGTTAAACTAATTTGGGAATTACAATTATTATTGGTAAAACAGTTGTGCAATTGCCCTAAAGGTGTTTAGTGCCATCACACTTGAGGAAGCACTAGGATGAAGCGTGCATGCTAACAACATCGGTGGTACCCATTGCTCAGTGAATCGTTTCTAGCTTGAATATGCACACACACAGCTTGCATATGACTGTGACATAAATATATGGAGTTGAAAATAGCTAAAAAATAAGAAATTACTTAATTAATCACATCCAGATTATTGCAGAGATTGAAATAGTTTGATAACACAAGCAGAGCACATGTGCCTGTGGCTGTTAATCAATTAAGGGCAAATTAGTTTTTTTAATCAATTACCTTAATGATTGATTAAACAATTAAAATGGATTTAAAAGAACAATAATTAAGCATGCAAAGCCTTTTTGGAATTCTAAAACTCTTTATTGGTAAAAGATCAACTGGAAAGCTTTGAGAAAGACTTGAGTATAAAAAGGAATAAAGGTCCATCTATCATCTGGCTGTAAGATGCACAGTATACATCACTAATCACTGCTGATTCATCATGTGTTTAATTAAGGTGAACTGAATCACTGTGACAGCTCTATACTCAACACCAGGAACATTTACATTTACCAAGCATCTCAATGTGGTGCTGTGCTGCAGTGTGAAGTAATGAAAACATCTAAGAGCACAGAACATCTGTAGCACCGCCCCCAACACACACACACACACACACACCCTGTAACCTAATTAGACAAAGCAAGTATCTGCATCCCCCGAACACTGCTCACGTCCGAGATTTCACTGCCACTTCTCTCCTCTTCCCTCACAATTGTGATGAGAGGCACGTACTGAGGGAGGGGAAAGACCCACCGAGTGGCTCCTCCACAATGAAGGAGGCTTGAACGGGGAATTCTGCATTGTGATGGTATCTCCTTCATCACACAAGCA
Organism: Lepidarchus adonis; assembly: GCA_037576955.1. NCBI lineage: Eukaryota > Metazoa > Chordata > Actinopteri > Characiformes > Lepidarchidae > Lepidarchus > Lepidarchus adonis. Next base: position 12,709 of record JBBIGC010163406.1, read on the forward strand.
TCTTTTGCCAGAACAGAGATGAGAATCTTTGCCGTGTCTGCCGGGAAATGGCTTATTCATAACACCTGGTTGCCATGGATGAATAGATGTCAGTTTATCAGCTTTGGAAAAAGCCAAAAAAGCACAGGCACCTCAAAGTACAGGGTCAGATTTCCAGACAAAGATTACGCCCTCGCAAAATGACCCTGTTAAGACGATGAAAAAAAATACTGCATTTCTTTTACATGGTTTAATACGCGTATAATCTTTCCCAATCCAAAATCAGAAGCAATTCAGCAGCAGTTGAGCATCATTTAAGAAAGAATCTGATCAGCAATTCGCCAAAAGCACTTGAGCTTTATAAATGAATGGGCTCTTTTCCCGGACCCACATAAATCCTAAGTCTAGACTAAAAAGGGATTCCAGCGGTGAATCACCATCAGCCCTTCTGCGATCTGCGATTAAGTTCAAGTCTAAAGCCTAATCCAGGTTCGGGAATTCAGCCCAGAGTGTGTGCACTACAGCCAATAAGAGCTTAACAGTTTCTGGCGGTGGATGAAAAATCTACTCAGCATTGTACAGGGGTGTGATGCAGACCCAGTGGTGTCCATGGTGCTCAGCTTCTGATTTAACATTGCAGGCAGGTCAGCAGTGTGTTATTTGGATATTATGGGGGTAATATGGCATCATCTAAAACAGCATTCATTTAGGAACAACAATCAGAACAGCAGTAATGTTTCAGTGTCAATTTTTACCTAAATAAAATGTGTGGCAGAATAAAAAATTCAATAAATATATTATTGTAAAAAAAAAAAGAAAAATCATACAAAACTGGTCTGTAACCCACAGTTCTCCAGTTACACTTAAATATTGAATTTTTTTAATTAATCTAGTATTGATTGTTACCCTATTCTTTGTGTATTTGAGCTTTATGGGTCCAAATTAAGTCCCAGGCACTAGATTTCAGCCCAAACTCTCCACTTGCTGCATAATCAGTCAACCAGCTAAGACTAAGAAGTTTTTTCACGATAGCACATCAATCGTACGTCCATGAAATACCGGCACCATTCCTCCCCCATGATGAGGAATTCACATTTCACACATTTACACCATTTACTCAGTATTTGCAAGATAAAAATGTGTGTATTTTTAAACTATTTTGAAACTACTTGCTGCCTATCTTGGCCAGGACTCCCTTGAAAATGAGGTTTCAAATCTCAATGGGGCCTTCCTGGTTAAATAAAAGTAAATAAAATAAATAAATAACAGAAGCAAAGTTTTTACATCCTGTGACTCCTGTGAGTAACTTGCATTCCTGCATTTGTATTGTCCTAAACTGGTATAGTTTAGTTAATATTTAACAATTTCACTGTTTCGGCTCTGTGACTGTGTGGCCAAAAATAAAATGATGAATGGTTTCTTTTCATATTGTTATTAGAGAAAATATACCATAATATATCATCATACATACATTAGAAGTAAAATAAAAGTACTGATCTAGAATCAGTTTCTGTGATAGTGATAATCATAAATGCAGACGAATCTGATTTGAGATCAGTCCTGCCCTGGTGTTGTTCATGGTTCACTGCAAGTCATCTACTGTTTTATACCACATGCACAGGTCTGTGCCACTTCAATGAACAGCTGGATGTAGATGGACAGATGTTCTGGGAGTGTATTTCTAACATCTGAGGTGAATGTTGACTGCTGAGGTAAAGATAATTGACTGTCTTGGCCGACAGACTAGACTGTGGTAAATGGGGAAGCCTGATTTCATGATCCTTTTAACTAAAACTACTGTGTTTCGTATTTGGCCTGTAGTACTGGTCACACATGTTTATATTAGGTCTTTGTTTTTGAAGCTGTAAAGAGTGGATGAGGCTCACGGGCAGATCAACAGAGAGATCATTCATTTGATCTTCAAAAGACTTCAGGATCTGCCTCATGCTGGCTCTGGATGAGATTAAAGTCGGGGTACATGTCAGAAAAAGAGAGTGAGAGAGGAAGAGAGGGAGGTATGCTCTTGGGTTGGTGTACAGAAGAGAAAACAGGAGTGGGAGCAGAATTTCAAGCTGGGTCTGGATTGCCCAAGAATCAATCATTTAGATCAGGTCTTCAGAAACGTCACACTAAGTGAGCGACTGAAAAAGCTAAACTGACACGCTTTGAAGCTTCACACAGTTGTTTGGCAGATCTTTTCTAAGCCTGGGAGGACAAAAGCTTCAACTGCAAAACCAGATTTATCATCCCACCACTCTCTAGACTGGAGACCTGTCAAGGACGTTTCTCTCCTACACCAACCCTGATCAGGAGAGAAGTCTCCATAGAGGACGGACTGAGGGATGGACGGACGGATGGACGGACCCACTACCAACAATAATAATAAATAGGCAAAAGTTTTTGGATATTTACACGTTATCTATCATCTGATTGGTGCAATAATAAAGGACATTGAGACGATGATCGAGACGATTACTAGTGTCAACTTTGAACAGTTTGTGTTCAGGTGGTCATTCCCTAAACTAGTAATGCAACTCAAAACACAAGACCCTTTCCAAAAACAATGGGACACTGTAAAACATGAAGAAACTGAACGAATGACAATTACTAAAACTACTGAAATTCAACCGTATCAGCAGAACCTATTGTTTTCCTTATAGATCACAATCCGAAAGCCAAAGAATGGAAACATGGCAGAGATTTGCTCATTCAGCATAAAGGTGAGAAGTGTGTTGACTGACTGCACAAATCATAAAGAGTGGCGGGGCTTGGTCACTTCCCCTCAGGACTCGTTAGAGGGGAACAGGAGTCTACAGCTCAGACAGAGGAGGACAAAATGTGTGTGTGTGTGTGTGTGTGTGTGTGTGTGTGTGTGTGTGTGTGTGTGTGTGTGTGTGTGTGTAAGCTGCAGCTCCAGCACAGAGTGCTGACAATCTGATTACACTGAAGCATTCACTTTCAGTCAGACTGTAATAAGCTTTCTGCATATTAAACCAATTACATACTATCATACACACACACACACACACACAAACACGTGCACACGCGCACACACGCACACAAATAGAAACACTTCAGGAAGAACACCAAGATGTAGAGGTGTTTACAGCATTTGTAGGTCATGAAGTGAAGCAAGGCCGTCACCCAGCTAATCTCCTCACTCTCAGCCTCACAGCAGAAGTGAACACGGCTAATGCTGAATTCAGTCCTGTCATTAGAATTCTGTAGCGACCCCACGCTGATATAATCACAAGCTCACAGGAACTAAATCATGTCACCATTCTACAAGGATCTTCACTAAAGTCACATTTACACACCAGCAGGTCAGAGCTCCTCATTACAGTTCACAGAAATGACACTTCAGTCAGTGTATGTGGCAGCTACACTACTCTTTATTTTCTACTATTATTTCAGTTTAAACACAGAGCACAGAAATGTGGTAGGTGGGAGAAGCGGTGGGGCTTTAGGACCCTGAGTGTGGACTAATTGTCACGGTACCCTGTAATCTCCACTGTCATGTTAACACAAGCAGAGAGGAAGAGACCCTCACACAGATGTGGAATTTAGCAGGACGCCCACTGCGCTGCACCACGTATAAAGAACAAGCACGATCGTACACACACACACACACACACACACACACACACACACACACACACACACACACACACACACACACACACACACA
>JBBIGC010163422.1:0-16373 GCA_037576955.1 Lepidarchus adonis
TTGTACATATTGCACAGATGGATATTGCACAGAGTATGGGTGTGAAAAGTTCAAGTTCTTAATTGTCCGTCTGTGAGAAGTGTGTGTGTGTGTGTGTGTGTGTGTGGTCAGCTGCAGGTGGTGATTACTATCATAACTTAGTGCAATAGCGTTTTATTTAACATGTTAACAAAATCTGCTCCACTACCACCTTCAACCAGGACTAATGATGCTGTTTCCCCAAACACAAAAAAACAAGCTGTTGTGTCTGTGTTTTTTTGACGATATCCAGAAAATGCTCAAGCATATTGTTATACATGACAGTTTTTTTTTACATTAACAATAAGTATCCAACAAATTGTATTCACAATTGTAACCTTTTATCTGTATAAATCAATCCATACATAGTGGAGAAAAAATATATTAAAAATGTTAGTTTAAATTAAATGTGTTTACATAAAATATATATTTGGTCCATCTTTTAAATAAAGCAGGTTTACACTGACTTGATATGCTGATGTAAAGTATGTATATATAGTAGTCTGATGGTCACATTAGTTAGATGCTTTATCATTGTGCAGTTTTTATCTAAGCAGCATGGTTCATTCCTAACCTTACATTTTAGTGCAGGACATTTTATTAGACATGGTTTTCTGTAAGCTGTTGGTAATGCTCTTTCTGGAGTCATTTTTGTCCAAATGATTTCGCAAGTCTCAGACAGGGGACCTCTTCAATCTGAAAATTATTTTACTGTGACTTTCTATTTACAGTTTATTTAGATGAAAGGATTTGTTCAGGTTTTGATCTCTAATTTGTTATACATCTAGGAAGTGATGCAGTCATATTCCATTGCTGGTGGTAATGTGTCTGGTCAGAGTGTGAGACTGGATGCCATTGTAAATGCACCCTTATCAACACAGTACTTAAAATTAGGAAGAAATCCATGTCTGGGTTTTGGAGCATGGATGGCCTCTTTATGTTCATGCCAAAACGTCTCAATTGGATTTCATTCTATAGTTGTCTTCAAAACCTTTTTTGAGCCATTCCGAGGTGGACTTGCTGGTGTGTTTTGGATCATTGTCTTGCTGCTTATCCCACTTACAGTTGAGATTCAGGGCAAAAACTAATGTCTGGACATTGTCCTTCCGGATTTTCTGGTAGAGAGCAGAATTCATGGTTACATCAGTTACAGCCAGTCGTCCAGGCCCTGACACAGCAAAGCAGCCCCAGACCATCACACCATGTCTGACTGTTGGTATAATGTTCTATAGTGATGTTTCATGCCAGATGTAATGGGTTGGAAACCTTCCAAAAAGTCCATGTTTTTTGGCAAATGTGAGCCTTCATGATCTTTTTGATCAGCAGTGGTTTTTGTCTTGGAGCGCTCCCATGAATGCCATTTTTGCCCAGTACTTTTCCTATTGTTGAATCAAGAACAATTACATTAACAGAGGCAAGTGAGGCCTGCAGTTCTTTAGATGTTGTTCTGGGTTATTTCATGACCTCCTGGATGAGTTGTCCATGTGCTTTTAGAGTAATTCTGGGAGGCCAAAAAGTTCACTATTGTTCCAAGTTTATTCCATATGCGGATAATGGCTCTTCTCTGGACTCCCAAAATCACAGAAATGGTTTGTAATCTTTTCCAGAGTGACAGGTTACAAGGACTTTGTTTCTCATCTGTTTTATAGTTTCTTTAAATTGTGAGGGGGTTGTTTTTTGAGATCTGTCAGTCTGCTTCACTTTGTCAGACAGGACAGGATCTATTTCAGTGATTTCTTGATTGAACAGGTCTGGTAGTTTTGTATACTGTTTTCTGAGAATCATTGAAATCGTCATTTTGTATTTACTCTGGGTATCATAGTATAATATTGGCATTTGTTTTGTCTGAAACACGTGACAAATATTAAAAAAAATAGGAAAAAACTTTTTTACAGCACTATAGATGTTAGTTAAAGGTTGTGGTAAGTTACAGACATATCAGAGACAAGAAAAATAGTGATGAGAAGTTCGGGTTAGGTGTAGAGGGCAATGGGACTATCCACCTGTTCTGTGTTGGGGGTTGTTTTTTTTTCTTACTCTGTGATCATCACCCTGGAATGTGGGCCCATGAGGCAAACACTACATGTAGCCTTGTCTTTTCCCCATTACTTAAGGTGCTGTAGTAGTATTTTGTTGGCGTACTGCTCAGCCCTAGTTCCTTCCTGAGGAATGCTTGTAGGCGCCCATTTTCTGAGAGTGCTCAGAAGTCCCTTTCCTCCCTCGTCCAGCAGGCCCCTGAGCATGGCAGAGCAGAGAGGTTACATAAAGCTCCCACCAGCCTGCAAGGAGGACTGGTAATGCAGGGGTGGAGCTCACGGCCACGCTTTCCACACAGCATCAGTCACTTCTCATTGGGTGTGAGAAGATTCTAGGAAAGAGTTGGTCTTATTTGTTCCATGTCTCCCTTAGTGGTGGCCTGGGAGCTGTTTTCAATAAAATGTGGACAAACTTGTGCTGGTCCTTAAATAGTTGCTTCCACCACGAGGCTTCTTTTGCCTGGTAAAAACAGCAACTGTAATTATGACCTTACAAAGGGATTTACTGAGGGCCCCAGAGATTCAAGTATGAATCTGAAACACTCTGTTCCCTGGAAAAGGGGCTTTAGGCATGTCATTGTTTAGAGTGTGCTAGAGAGTTTTCATTGCAAATATTTCCAGACAAAACACTCTTCAAGAAAAATGATCCCCAGTTATAGCATGAAACAATTTGTTTGTTACATTGAATTATTTAGTGTTAATGCTGCACTGTTCAGACCCTTCCATTTAGGGTTTCCATGGCAGTCTTTCCAAGTTTTCTTTATGTTCAGCCTGTTAAATTTGAAGGAGGAAAATGTGGTTTTGTTCCTGCTTGGCCCTTGGGCACACATTGGCTCAGTTTTGCTGAGCTTTATGTGTGGGAAGCTGTGCCTTTGCAGTAGATACCCAAATGTTGTCTTTAATGGTTATACTCTCTCTAAGTCACTTAAAAGTCTGGAGAGGGCATTGCTGAAATGGTGACACAGCCACCCTAGGATGGAAGTCATATGACCTTGTGATGTTTTGGCATAAACTGTTACCAAAAACTGCCTAGCCTGTACTTCTAGTTAAGTACCATATTTCCCCAATGAAAGGCCGCGGCTTATACAATGACGGCTCAGTATAAAACGAGGAACATGTTAAGCACAGATAGATCAGTGACGGCTCAGTATAAAACGTGTTCTTTGCAGCTAGAAAATGGCTCTGCAGTGCTCCATCACGCAGCAAAGTCAATCATCCTTCTACATGTGAATTCTTTAGTATGACATTAGCAACACTGAAATGCACAAATTATTAGGCTTACATTTGTTCAAATCGAATCTGTAAACACCAATTGCAACTTGTGCTGCTTTACTGTCGCTGATGTTGGAATCATTCATCTCTGATATTACAGACGATGCATGGAGCTTAAATTCTACAGTGTAGCTCTTGCATTGCAGTATGATATCAGTAAGTATCAGTGCTCAAATACGGTATAATGTCACTACCGGTATAGAGCTGCAAAGATCTCCAGGGGTGTGTTGAGTTCAGATCTTCAGATCGGTAAATTCAGTATTGCTGCGGCTAATAACATGGGGCAGCTTATTTTAAAGTTTAAAAACATTTAAAAGCATTTTCTCGCTTTATAAAATTGGGCAGCCTATAATGTGGGGCGGCCTGATGTTGGGGAAATATTGTTTTCACACAAGCTGAATATGTGTTTTCTTGCACCCAGCATCTGAATAGTTTAGCACTATTTGTGGCCTCTTGTTTTGGTAGATTGGCAACTCTGGGGGAGATACAGGTTTGATGTGTTTAGGTAAATGCTCTGGATGTTTATGTAGCCCCTTCACCTCTACCACTGTGCTATCATAGCTCATAAATAAAATAGTTTGTGATTTATTCTGTTTCATTATGTAAAAAAAGATGTATTAAATAAACAAGATGTACCTTTGGTTATACATACACAGATCAGCCATAATATTAAAATCAAATGTCTAATATTGTGTTGGCCCCCTTTGGTGAAACATGGACTCCAAAAGACCTGTGAAGGTGTGCTGTGGTATCTGGCACCAGGACGTTAGCAGTGGATTCCATAAAGTGCACGATGGGGGCCTCCATAGATCAGACTAATACGTCCAGCGCATCAGAGCAATGCTCAGTCAGATTGAGATCTGGGGTGTTGTGTTCCTCAAACCATTGCTAAACAATCTTTGTAATGTGACAGGGCTTGTTATCCTGCTTAAAGAGGCCACTGCCGTTAGGGTATACTGTCTTCATGAAAGAATGAACTTCCACATGAGTGCCAGGACCCAATGTTTCCCAGCAGGACATTTATCAGAGCATTACACTAGGTTTGTTTGCTTGCCCTCTTCTCTTAGTGCATCCTAGTGCATCTCCTCACCAGGGGTGTAAATCATGAGTGTTGTCACAATTCGATTCTACATAGATTATTTTAGAAATTGATATGATTTGGTTAGATACTGAAGTCTGTGATCAGTATGACATTTGATGAAATTTCAAATAATCAGCTCCATTTTTATTAGAGGTTTTTTATTTTTATTAGTTACTCTCTTATCCAACTTTATTAGAGGTTAAATACAGAGATTTTCATGTGTCTGATCAATTAATTGAATCATGCAATATTTTGGTTGATTTATCGATACAGGTCATGTAAATGTTGCACCCCTGCTCCTCACTAGGTTAGCTAACCAGCTAGCATCCAACCGTCCACATGATGTAAAAGAAAACCTGATTCATTAGTCCAGGCCCCCTTCTTTCCATTCAGAAGTCTGCAGTTATGCACACAGTCTGTGTGCATACCTGCAAAAACAGGTACAGTGAGTGTTAAGCCTTCTTTAAAAAGGAAAAGTACAGTAGCATTCAGGTAGATGTGTCTCCTTCCTTTCCACCTCTTTCCCACTGTTAAGGGTGACCTGGTAACGGTGTGCGTGATTATTCACAGCACTAGTTGAAGCAGATGGCAGAATGTTTGTTTACTAAATGTAATCTCACTCAGTGTAATGCTAAGCACTGAACTGGACTCCGGAGGTGCAGTTCCCTGTCCCTGTGTACATACATACATGCACACATGCACACAGATGCAGTGAGAGATGGAAACTGCTCTAATTGGCATTTAGCCTGTTGCTGACCCTGCACACTGTCAGAAGCAGTTACACTGGTCAAACGTAAACTGTGTGTATTGGATATTAGAGATGAGCGCTGACAGTAGCTTAATGTCCTTACATTTTTGTGGGGTGAGACTTTTCCCTCCCTGATGTTCGTTTCTTTGCTGAAACATTTTTCTGAAGGTCTTGTGAAATTGACAGCATAGACGTTCAGGAGCCAACGATTACTCTGACCTTTATCTGATGCCCGTCTGTTCACTGACATCCAGCGAGGGTCACTGTTACTGTGAATCGGCTCCTTTTTGACTTTGTTGCATCAGACAGAGGGTTGAAATATGGCCATGGTTTGAGCTCACAGTCGACCTTTCGTATCAGTTAAATTCTCAGAGTTGTCTTCTGCTTTACCCACACTGAAATACAGCAAACAAATCCAACTAGAACATCATTTTTCAAGTCTCCTTTCTGTGTTTTACTTTTGTTAATATTGCAATTTAAATCAAATTATTGAAATTAATAGGGATTCTTTAGATATAAGACATTTCATCCAGGATTGGAAAGACATTTAGGAAATTCATGGTTCCTTTTTATCTAGAAATTATACAAAGCATTTTACACAATCAAGACTTGGCAATAGTAATATCACTAATCTCACTTTATGAATTTATTCTTTTCTTGCTTACATCAGGTATGCCATGGCCCTATACAACCAGCATGTCTGTCCTGTGGATAACTGGTAAGACTCTAAACTTTTGACATATGCATGTAATCAAACTTTTTTCAGTTCAATTCAGTATAAAAACTATAATATGTCTCTTCACATGTACTTCTGGGTGACTACTGCTAAAGTTGGTTCATGGTTCATGCTGTACAGTAGTGTGGCTATAACTATATATAATGTTCACAATATATAGTGTTATTCTGAACTCAATTAAATAATGCTTCATGTGATTTAGACTGACTTGGTTTGAAATTAAAAGCCTCTTAATTCCATGCATCTTCATCTTTCTATAATGAGTAATTTATTGAAAGGGAGAAGGAATGCTAGGTTTGTTCATCATGATTCAGCAGGTTAGTAAATGACAGGTTTCTATCTAAAGTAAAAACTGATTTATTCTTACTAAGGAGACTTTGGTCAATCATTACAGTGTGAGAGATTGTGTATTCACATCAGCAAGCTTGAGAAATCTGCATGGTTGTGTGAGTATGTTGGGAGTACATAAAGCAGATTTTATCCAGTAGCTGTATATGTATGTCAACAATCAGTCTATATGAACACATGTTTAGCTGGATGCCTAATGTTCTGTAATGGGCATTTTACAGAAATAGTTTAACCCTCATATTAATCATGCAGAAACTATTTAATACCTCAACTTTGCTTCTATAGTTTTGCCCTGGAGCTAGCAAGTAACAGAATTATATGCTCCATCAGGTATAAATAGACTGAAAACCATAACAGCAGCTAAACTTTATCCTATTTTGTAAAAAAAATACACCATACATGACTTGACTTATCGACTATATTTGAGATGAGGGTAAAACTGTAAATGAGATTTTTCACTGAACTTTTCCTTTAGAGCTGTTGCAGTGCTGTTGTAGTTTGAAAAGATACGGTTACAAGCTTTAATCTAAACACACTGAGGAAGACATATTACGCTTATGAGGCGCAATAATTTAATGTTTTTTAAAAAGAAGATAATTTGAAAGTGTGGCAAACTGCAGAACATTAGTGTTGTGAGAGTATGTGGGTAACTCACATAATCAGACACCAGCTCTTCACAAATGAGCCATTTCAGATCAGTTGTTTTAAATAGCACCTTTAAACAAACGCAGGAGACTGCATTCCGGGGTAATATCATGCTCTAAAACCAACTGTACTTTTACAAAGCTTTGTGTTGTGTCTATGGTGAAAGATGAGTTTGCTTTAGTGAAGTGACTCCATTTTCCTGAAGTGTAAAGGTTTAAATGTTAATTGTGCAAATTAATATTTTGTTTGTATTGCTGGCCTGGTTTTAGTAGACATTTTGTCTTTGCATGAATGACTGGAATGTGACTACTTACAACATCCCAGCTCTTTCTGTGTCATAGCCAGGTGGTCTCGTCTAGTAAAAGGTGTTTAGACCTGCCCATGACTGATGGCTGTTTAAGGATTGGCATTCAGGTGGTTAGGTCCATGGTGGTTTAAACACTTTTTAAGTTTTATATGTGTTTTAGGATATATAATCAGTCATGTGAGGAGGACTTGCCCATGCAGAGTGGACCAACACTATGCTGTACTCTGGACAATGTGCCACTGATCAGGTCTGTTAACCATATACTGTTTCTATTTGCTGTATGTATGTTTCTGACTTTCTTATCTCTCTGCATTAATATCTAGTATGTATTTCGGTATGTTCCACATTGCATGCTTTGGGCTCAAGGGAAAGTACGCTCTTATCACAGTAGCTTCTATACAACCTTGTGAAGAGTCAGAGTTTGCTTTGAGTGCTTATACTACAGAGTGCCATGAAGGTAACCAATTACAGCATTGTCTTCTGAATGAGCTGAGTGTGATCAGACAATCTGAGCCGTGCAAGCTACTTCTACAAAGGAGGGTGCAAGAAGGGTCAGCTTTTAAGAATTTGTGCTTTACTCTCGGGCACTGTGACTGAAATGTTCTAATGTATCCCCAGTCTGATCACAGGCTTAATAATAAAAATAATAATAATAATTTAAATTTATATAGCGCCTTTCACAACTCAAGGTCGCTTTACATTGCAAAAAATAAAATTCTTCATGGATTATAAAGAATTTTTACAGTTGTCCATGAGCCATGTACTCAGTGAGGTCTGCTTCTACCTAAGAATCGTCAATGCCTTTTTTCCCTAACAGTTTATAACAGTTTTTTTACACTTCTGCTTTTGTGCTCCTTTTATTCTGCTTTTCCTTTGACTTCTTCTTTTTCTTCTTCTTGCTTTCTCTTTTAGCCTCTTGTTTGAGAGTTAAATAGTGGAAACCGAAGCATTTTGTAGTAGTTTTGTGTTACTGGTGCAGCATAATGGGGTGTAGTATGAATATTAGGGTGTAAAGATACACACATTTAATTAATTAACATGTGTTGTGGTTTTCACACCTTGATGCAATACATTCTTGATATAAGAAAAGAAGACATGACAGCATTTGATTTTGCTTTCACTGTAGAACCTGAGGAAAATACAATGAATACAGACATGTATCTTTCTTAAAACACAATCATATTTAAATACATGCGATACATCCGTACATTGTACTATATGTCTATGTTCGTATCTTTCTTTCTTGATGATTCAGTTCTGTTCTTGTAAGCAACATGCATATGTCCTAAGTGTGACTATACCTGCACCCTGAAATGTGCACATCCCAATCAGAAATGACACATGAATGATCCATGTACATCATGAAGGACGACTAATGCATAAGCCTTGACTGTGAATGTGCTAGAATAGTGTAGTGTGGTTATTCAGTACTTGTTGTGTGGCATGAATACTGCAGTGTAGCATCTCCTGGCATCTTGGTGTCCAAGATGGTGTGAAGTCTGAGGAATAGTTACTGTGGAGAAACTTGAGTTTCCTGTATTTCTGCACAACAATTCAGGGATGGGCTTCTGCTTGCCTAGCAGATGAAGGAATTCCCCTGAGTTTACCCAGAAAAGAATTGAGAGTTACATTTTAGAGGAAATGTTTTGTTCCCTCTGTTACCTTCCCTCTTCATACTTCAAACATCAGAAAGCAATTGAAGAACGTGAACATCATAGTTTCTTGAGTATGTATGGCTTCCCCCCAAACTGTGCACTCCTGTGCCTTGTACAACCTATGGAATTTGATGAGTCAAACTGTGTTTATATGAATGTGTTTATGTCTGCTAAAGGGTGTGTCCCAGGACCTTGTGGATGCTGGTACTATGTTTAGAGTGTGTGGGAGTGTGTGTGTATGTGTGTACTGGGGGAGTCATTGGGGGTTATTTATGGGGGGGGGGGGGGGGGGGGGTTTTCCCCCCCCCCCCCCCCCCCCCCCTCCCCCCCCCCCCCCCCCCCCCCCCCTCCCCCCCTCCATCATCTCCTCTTCCCGACAGATTAGGTGAAAGTAGGTGAAAGGTCAGATTGAACTTTGATGATATTAAACTGAATCCTATACTTATTGATTGCAGGAAATATTTTTTATTTACACTTATTATGATGATGTTATGATGTTATCTTAAAGGTTTACTTTTTGGGTAAAAAAATATAATACAAATTCTGGAGTCACTGAAAAGCAATGCATATGCTATATTTATTATTTTATCCTAAAATCAATTTATAATCAAAACATGGTTAGGTTGCTTGATTGAATACTGTTCTATGTAGCTGTCCAACACAGTATAATCTGTCTGTTTCTAATTAGTCAGGTATGTACACCTTAACTTAATACAGTGTGCCATCTAACACTACATTGGCTTCCTGAGTGAACCGGGTGAAGACTCCACTTCAGTGGAAATGAGTATAACCACTTTCTTCTTGTTCACATCATCTTCATGTGGCTCCGACTTGTTTGTTTTGTACTGTTTAATATGCGAGGTGACAGCTATGAGATGATTCCCCAACTTCCTTTTGGGCTTTATCAGCTCCTGCTCTCCTTTTCACTTCTCTCACCCAACTGCTGTAAAACTTCTAAGGGCCCAAACAGAGTCTGGTTTGATCTGCCATGTTAGTGTAATATTTCTTGACCTTTATTTTGCACCTTCAGAATAAAAAACAACAAAACAACAAAAAGAAGCCGATCCAAATTAAGTGTCATGGCCTGATCTTGAGATTAACAAGTGCGATTTTTAACGCCTGCTCTGCTGTGTTTTTCTTTGCAGTAAGTGTGGCACACTGCCCCCAGAGAGCTGCTTCTTCAGTCTTATCTGCAGCACAGGATCCTTCATGGGTAAGTGTGTGTTTACTTTGCTATGCTCATCACATAAAGGTCATCCTGACTCTGTTCCTTTTTCTCTTCAAAGAACAGTCATGCATTTGACTGTGTTAATAATAATAGGAATGGTTGGTATTTCACTTTTGTTCACTTTGGCTTTATTCAGAGTATTTTTGTTAAAGTGTGTGTGAGCGCATGTGTGTTTGTGTGCTGGTGCAACGGGTGCTTCGGGAGGGAGCTTTTTTTGTCAGATTTTTGGTTCCAGACTTCATGATGTAATACTGCTCAGTGACATGGACATCTTTTTCTAATGGGATCCATCCTACTTCAGTGATTCTCTGCTTTTTATTTTAGATTGTGTGTTTGTGTGTGTGTGTGTGAGTGTAAGTATGAGAGAGTGAGAGAGAAATGGAGATTAATTTCTATTAATAGACCAATAAAGCAAAACAAGGCTATCATTATTTATGCCAAGATTTTTTCCCTGAGTTAAGCTGAAACCCAATGGTTCACACTCCAATCTGACAATGCTCCAAACAGCGTGTTGACCTACTGCTCCAGACCTTGAGGCTTTAGCAGAAACTTTTTCATTACATTTGCATTCCAGCAGCTCAAAGTGAGTATCTAATGTGGTCATCGTATTCCTGCTGGTGTTTATCAGGCGTAATCTGCAGAACACTAGATGAATCATAAAGTTCAGCAGGAACTGGATCACACAGTGCAGAGAACAAAGAATCATCCTACGTGTATAAACACTTGCATCATTATCACAATGTCAGAGAGCTGAGTGCCATATCGGAGCTTATACCTGCCTTTTCCTTAGCAGCCAACTGGATACTGTAGGCTAGAGTATTGGCTGATTCATATCTTCATTCTGTGTTTTTTCTTATTCTTTAAAAACTATGAAGATTAAAAATGAGCTGTTTAAAGTTTATTTGCAACAACTTTCATGTTGAAGCTATTCAAATACTACTGCTCTGTAGGCGAAATCTAACATGGCATGTGGCATTTACCACATTAGATTTTACAAGACTGGTTGGGAGTCAGGCTTTTTTCATTCTGTTGAAATTGACCTCATACCAGCATGTGGTATCTGATCTATTCCATGTCTAGGTTAAATTAAGTTGACAAGTTTGATCAAGATCTGAGAGAATAGTTTGCAGGATTAAATGAGGGATTGTGATCAACAACAGGCTCTCATTGTGGAACTTAAAGAACAGGCTAAATATGACTGCACAGCAAACTGGAAACAAGGAACTTCCGAATGGGAAACATTTTGTGAACCAATCAATCACAGCAAAGTGTGAGCTGTGCTGCAGGTTTGAAAAGGGAAGGCTTTTTATGTTGTGCTCCTGGTGAAACATGACCTATGACCTTGTCAATTTGACCTGGTGGTATGGGCCTGTGCTCAGAACTGAAGTCCTGCATTGTTGCTTACTGGCCAGTCAGTCAGGTTAGGACACTATGAGTGATTGTTCCCTTTTCCATGAGGAAAGTGCAGAATTTTCTAACAATTCCGGAAAGTTCTAACTGGAATTTATTTTTCCAGTTCTCATTATGTAATACTTCTATGAATGACCTGGCAATTCTTCAGTATGATTTTTATGTCCTTACACTGTCCAGACAATACAACACAGCTTCAGTTAATTTCCTTATACTGTGCAGAGAGACCTCTAGCTGGGGATTTGTAGGGAAAGAAATGGTGACACAGACCTTAAATATCTTCCTCTTGTGCTCACCATAGTTGCAGGTTACATAACGATCACTGTTTTTCAGTCTGATGTGCAACTTTGACTGAAACGAGTAGAGCACAGGAGGAAACATCTATCAACATTAGAACACAATAACAAAGATGAAACAGAATGTAGAAAGCGCTGCAGGAGCTGAACAATGCCAATGGAGACGCCCATCGAGCCTGTCATCTACAAAATAAACAGCTTTCTCTCACTTTCCTTTTCCTGGATGAGCACTGTTTCTGTTTGGACTGAGTATGATAAACTCAAATAACCGTCTGCTGGCGAGTCAGTGTACAGGTGTGAATCTCTGCACAACAAATTAGTGTAAAAGCTCCCCTTGCACCATAGACCTCCATCAGCCTCATCCGCCTTAGACTAAAGCAGTGGTCACCCACCCTGGTCCTCAAGATCTACCTTCCTGTGGAGTCTAGTACCCACCACAATGTGCCTTACCTCCCCTGGCTAATTATCCTGTTCAAATGCAGATTGAAACTAAAGTTAGAAAAAGGTAAATCTTTATAAAGAGTGTAGTAAGGAACTTACTTCCTGTACTAAGGAAACAGTCCTAGATTATTTTTAATTAAATCATCATGCTTGTGTTTGCTTGTTGTTTAACAATTGCTGTTGTCTTTGGATTTTTTGGATATTATAATTGATAATAAATGGTTATGAATAGGGACTCTATTTCCATCCTAATGGTCACCAAAGACCTTTTCATCTAGTTTGAGTTGTATGAGTGGTTTGAGTGCTCAGTTCTTCCTAATACTGCCCTTATAATACCGCAGGCTATTCTGTATGATGCCCATGCTTCTCTTTTGCGAATGTCCAATAAATGATGCTGTTTTTCCATGGCTTGGCATAGTTAGAGAACCACTGTCTCCTCTGTAGGAGCAGGAAGCATGAAAGAGTATCAGCCACAATCTGTCTTATCAACTTTAACAAGGTAGTTAACACACCAAGTGGGTGACTAACACAATGCCTGCTGTCAGTGTTATTAACACTCCCAGCATGGCTTTAACAGCTCCAGTAAAGCACAGATGTGTTTACACCAAGCATTATCACATGTTTAGTCAGAAGGTATTGGGCTCTGCTGACAAAATTACATCATGGATGTTGTGGTGATGTTGCTGAATCTGAGATACAGTCTTATGCAAAAGTTTGGGCACCCTTTGATAAATAACAGATTTTGGTGATTTTGTAAATGAAAAGATGTTAAGACAGACTACACAATATTTTCAGCAAATATGAATGCATACTTACTTTTTATGCCATAAACCAAACAAAAATGAAAAATATAAACATTATTATAGCACTGTGCAAAAGTTCTAAAGTCTCAATCATTTTACAACACTATTGAAAATTTGTGGGTAGATGTTAAAAGACCTGTGCATGCACGACTATTACAAAACCAGAAGCCTTTTGGAAGGAAAAATGGGAGAAAATCTTAGCTGGCTCTAAAAAGTATTTGCAAGCTGTGATATCTGCCAGAGGGTGTGTTACTAAGTACTGGTTACTTAGGGTGCTTAAACCTTTGCACAGTGGCATAATAATGTTTCTATTTTATTTATTTATTTTCAATTTATGGCATAAAATGTAACTATGCATCAATGTTTTCTGAAAATATGATGTATTTTTATGTCCTAAAGAGACTGTGATAACATCTTTTCAATGACAAAATCACCAATATCTGTTATTTATCAAAGGGTGCCAAAACCTTTGCACAAGACAAGTATGTTTAAATGGAGAACTGTCTGTATGTGCCTTGAACTGTCAAAAATGGCATGCAGCCAGGGTAGCATCATTTCTGTGGGTGTTATCAAATGGATTTACATAAGGCTGATGAAGGAGGAGTGGTTTATGACTCTGATGGAGGAGCAGTTGTTGATGTCTAATTGACCATTCACTGGGTCTTTTTCCTCTTTTGATTCAGCCAGCCTCTGTCAAAGAAGGCAGCATGGCTGCATTGGTTTACAGTCAGAAAATAATGATGGCAGATGGCCAACAACAGCATGTGTACCACTGCAACCCCCTCTCTTTGTGTCCCACCTTCTGAGGCTACAGCTCTAGGAAACATCAGCACACAGGGTTCTCTAGACACTACAGAACAATGACCTTTATCACCTTCCTACCCCACTTTCCGTAAATAGGCCTGGTGGTGCCATGGTTATCATCCTGTTGTCTTGAATGTATGTTGTTGTCTAGGGCTGGTACTCTATAGTATAAATGATTAGACATGATAAATTATATTAAGCCCTGAATCATAATATCATCATTAATAAGCGCCCTTCAGCATCGTCATTCTGCAGATAATTTTAGCTGTTTGTGAATTGCTGTGTGTGCTGGATTTCTACTTGTTTCCTGTGACAGTATCCGCTTCATGGAGAAAGCCACTGCATGTGTCTGTTAATACCTCTTGAGGGCCATCTCCAGCCATTGCCCTAATGGAGTACTGATGGAGTAAACAAGCATTATGTTTCTTTCATTCTGATACAGCTGGGCTTTGTTAAAAAGAAAAAGAGGATCATTTCCTTTGCCTGAAGACATGCAGTTTGTTTTTCCATGCTTACAACTTACTCAGCTTCTAAATTACTTGGGTCTTGTCAGGAAAGCGTGTGGTGCCCACACACATTCCTTAAAAACCTTCTCTCTATAAAACACAATTTGTAGCAAATGGCCAGATTTGCAGTCACTTATCTGTGGTTTAAACTGACCAAGGTTGTGAATTTTTTAACAGAGTCAAAAATTATAAATCAAATCAGTGACTAACATGCACATTTTTTCTGTCTATTTTCAGACGTTTTTTTTGTACTTTCTGTATGGACTGTTTTAAAGGTACTATAAAAATAACTCTTCCCATTACATGTGTGTATTTAATTTGATTTCTGACTTCTCATTCATTTGTTTCTTAAAGAATTGTCAGTAAGTAGTTTGGTGGTGAGAGATTTACTTCCCTGGATTCTATTGTGTTTCTCATTTCAGCAACAACTTTCAGCAAGAAGGGCTTCACGTTTCAGTGTATGTGTTTCTGAAAATTCTGGAGCGGTTCCCTCAGAGTGTGAGGTTGACAAGGCCGTTATGGGCCATTGTGGTGTGAGGGGTGATTTGTCCTCATGTATGCCCCCAACCGGGCAACTGCAGTCAGCTTTCATTAAGCATTAAGCATTAACCCAGCAGAGCAAACAGAGGAACAGACTGGAGCAACCGAGATCACGTTAGGCAGCTCTCAACACATAAAGATCAACCCCATTACCACACACACACACACACACACACACGCAAACACACACACACAGAGCCCCACTCTTTCCTCAGCCACCCCACACCCTGCTCTTCCAGGAAAACAATGAATAGGTTCTAGTAGAAACAGCAGACCAGCAGACTTTTTTTTTTGGGGGGGGGGGGGGGGGTTGGTCACACTACATCAGGCCATAATGAAACGTGCACATGCCAGTGCACTCCCACTCTTACTCCTGCTGGCAGATCATTCAGACAGATTAAACACAGATAAGGGGAGAATGTAGTTATTAAGTGCTGACTTAAGAATTATGTGGATACTCATCTTAAAGGTGCAGGAGCTGTAAATTCCTCTGATTTAAACTGTTTACAAGTTTTTGAGTCTGGTTTGTAAAGTTGTTGAGTAAGGTTTTTTCTTTTTTCTGTTTTTATTTGTGTTTCATAACAGTACGACTTTATTATGAGACAATCTTGTGGGTGGAAGCTTTACAAAAGCAGTTTTAAACATAACCGAAAAGGCTTTGTTTTGGTCTTACAGGTCACATTTTGTCATTTGGATTTTGGGCATTTCTTTGGTTTTAACAATTAAACCATGTATATTTTGCAGAATTTTAATAGTAATCTTGTACAGTGTAATTGTTCACTAAAACAACGCACTGCTTAATATCCATCCATACCTCCATTATCTGAGCTGCTTATTTTAACCAGGCTTGTTGGGAGTGCTGAAACCTCTTCCAGCCCTCAAGGGGTGAAGAACGGAGAAACACCAGGTCACCAGTCCATTGCAGGACAGACACAGACAAACGCACTCAACAACACAAGCCCACCTAGGGGCAATTACACATCTCCAGTTCATCTGATGTACTAGTCTTTGGACTCTGAAAGGAAACCAGAGACTGTTAAATATAATGGGCCAAAACTCAAGACATAATGGGTCAGTTTCCCAGACTCAGTTTACATTTAACTTTAGACTGAAAGTATTTTGAATGATGAAACTATTTTGTCAAAGACTTGACTTAATTCATGTCCTGTGTTTAAGAGGGCATAAAGTTTTAGAGGTGTATGTGTTTTAGAGGGCATAAAGTCAATGTAGTGTGAAAAGAACCTATTTTAACAGTTTGTCCTGGAGAATGGAGCTGAAGTATAAACTGGCCTGTCACATTATTTTTTCATACATTTTGCTTGCAGACTTCTTTTATTCTTTTATTTTATTATTCACCTGTATAATTACAAAGTCCAAGGTGCCTGTTACTGAGACTGCTGTACTGTATTTGTTACTTTAGTGTTGAAAAAGAAACTCTGTCTATATGTGTCTTTGGTTTCACCCCCCCCTTTACCTCTCTCTCTCTCTCTCTCTCTCTC